>JAHKBH010000259.1:5000-16635 GCA_019049505.1 Pachyrhynchus sulphureomaculatus
CCAAGGAAAAAATCAGGTAACTGAATGCAGTTTCAAAATTGCACAATCGTTGGGTCAAAGGGGTAGGCCGTTCACTGACGGAGAATTTATGAAGCAAACGTTTTTGAGTATTTGCGAGATTTTATTCGACGACTTGCCCAATAAGGATACAATATTAGTCAGGATTAGGGATATTCCGGCATCAGCGCGGACCATCGAGAGACGAATTACCGAAATGACACAAAATGTCCAAAAACAGCAGAGAGACGCTATCCAACGGAGTTTTGTATTTAGTGTAGCATTGGATGAACGTGTCGATATTAATGACATTGTCCGTCTGGCAGTCGTTGCGCGATACTTCGATGATGGCAGTGTGTATGAAGAGCTGATTTGTCTGCCCCGCACTTCAGGGAACTACAAGAGGAGAGGATATATTTTCAGAATTTGTTAAACATTTTAAAAAGCGGAACATTGATTTAAATAAAATTTTTTGCGTAACGACAGATGGCGCTCTTGCTATGATTGGGAGACATAAAGGATTGGTTTCCCTTCTTATTGAACGCATGGGTCGATCAGTTTTGAATTTTCATTGCATAATTGACCAAGAGAGTTTCTGCGCTAAAATCTCCGCTGGAAGTTTAAAATCCGTGATGGATAGGGTGGTTAAAATAGTTAACTACATTGTCGGTCATTCTTCACTGATCCATAGACAATTTAAGGTGTTTCTGCAGGAATTAGAAAGTGCATATTCAGATATACCATTTCACAATAATGTGCGCTGGCTCAGCCGTGGTAAAGTGCTCTCTAGATTTGTGCAATGTCTGAGAGAAATTAAATCGTTCTTGTTGGAAAAAATCAAGTGGATGCTTATCCTGAACTAGAAGATAAGAACTGAATCTGTATGTTAATTTTTCTTACTGATATTACAAACCATCTCAGTGAACTCAACTTAAAGTTACAAGGTTCAGGCAAAACAGCTCTGGATTTATACGAATCCTGGAAATCATTCAAATGAAAAATAGATTTATTTATCAGCGATATTACTACAAACAGATATAAATATTTTCCAAATTTAAAAACTTATATATCCACTGTCGACGATGGTGCACTAATAGACGAAATTCTTAAATATATGACTAATTTAAAAGAGGAGTTTATCGAGAGGGGTCAGGATTTTGATAAACATGGTCCTATGTTCGCTTTTTTAATCAAACCAGACTTAATGGATTTTTCCAGCAGTTGCTTTGACATATATCTTTTCTCATGGATGGACATTAATGATTTTGATCTTCAATACATTGAATTTAAAAGCTCCGAGTTATGGAACACGAAATATGTAGAATTAAGAAGGGTATTAGAAGGTGACTGCTAGAACCATTCAAACGAGATACTCAGTTGTTGGATGAGTTTACCAGAGAAATTTATTTGTCTTAAGAAAGTAGCGTTTGCCATGCTTACAGCTTTCGGATCATCCTATATCTGTGAACAACATTTTTCCCATATGAGAGTGTTTTAAACCCGTATCGAAGCAGGCTGACAACAGACAACTCGGAAGCATGTGTGTTACTGAAAATAACCAGACATGAACCGGATATAAGAAAACTCTCTAAAGAACTTCAAGCACTGGGTTCACACTAGGTCCTAGGACTAGTATAATAAAATTATTTGTTAAATGTTAAAATTTTTTTGTAATTAAACCTTCTAAAAGCAATATTTTAAGTTAATTTAAGTTAATTTTTGTTAATTTTACTTGTAGTAAGTACCTATGTCGGCACGCAAAATGTTGTATGGATGAAAACTGGCACCCCTTAGTTAAAAGGTTGCCAACTCCTGCTCTATAGAATGACGTTTTATTTATTATACTTTGTGTGTTAATTGTTGAGACAGTATTACTTCTTTCTAAAATAAAAAAATATAATTTAAATAACAAATGCCTTGTGATTATAATCAATTGCGATTAAAGGCAAATTTGCAAAGAAAGATCATCATTAAACCCCTTGGGAAACACACAAGATCTTGTAAGGCAAGAAAAGATGAAATAAGAAAACAAAGAGCATCAAGAGCTAATTTGACTGCAACGAAAAAACTTAGAAATTTATTGGTTAGAAATAAAGAGGCTACAAGAAAAAATAAAGAAAAACATGAAGGGGTACAGTATCAATCAAGTTGTGGACTGTAGATGGACCTTTATCATACTAGTGCCATTATTAATCCTCAAGCGTTAACTAATATATATTGAATAATGTTTCAGTTACATCCGAGGGCTGTGGTTTAGTGTATTTCAGTTTAGAAACATCGGGATTTTCAAGTACAGCTGATATTTTGCAAATAGCGGCGAAATATCGGGATAAAACATTCAATGTTTATATTAGGCCTACGCAACCGATTAATTACCACGCTTTTGAAGTTACGGGCTTAGAATATATTAATGGCGACCTGTATTTACATGGTAAACCTATCAAAACAATCACTCTAAACGACGCATTAATTTAATTCCAACAGTTTTTTTAAATTTTTCTCCAAAACCTTGAGTATTTGTTGCCCATAGTGCACGTTGTGATTCGTCCCATACAATTCAAGGTATAATTAATTTTGCAATGATCGAGGTTTTTGAAAATATTGCTGGTTTTTCGGATCCAATCAATCTTTTTAAAAAACGCTTTCTTGACCGAAAAGGCTCAGAAATGTTTAAGCTCGGAAAGTCATCGTATGATTTATTGCAAATAGCACCAAAGGAAAAATTCCATGAGGCGATAAATGACGTTAAATCCTTGAGAGTTTGGTAAATGAGTTTGTGAAGAGAAAAGATTAATTACAAATTACGTATGGCATAAAGAGTGCGTCAAGGAAAAACTTATACTGCCATCGTTAACGCCTTTAAAAAGTGTTATTCCATATCTTATGAATAAAAGAATTGCATCTGAATGTATAACTGTGAAAGATCTAAAAAATTCTTATGATGAATTGGGTTCTATAGGAATGGTGCAATTACGAGGCTGGTTTGAAAAGTCCGTGCAAAGTCCGAGAGGTCTGGCGCGTATCGAGGTCATGTTTAGTTAGTAGCATCTCTTGAATGAACGCACACCAAGTTTCAGCCATATTGGTCTATTTCTTTGTGTTTGGCATTCGTGTGAATCAAGGAAGTCGAGTGATTTTCAAGAAATGGACGAAAAAGAATTTCGTGTGGTGATTAAACATTACTTTATGAAAGGCAAAACGCCTCAGGAGACTAAAGAGAAGCTTGATAAACATTATGGTGACTCTGCACCTTCGATTAGAACAGTTTATAAGTGGTTTCAAAATTTTCGAACTGGCCATATGGGCACAAGTGACGCTGAACGTTCTGGACGGCCTGTGGAGGTTACGACTCCAGAAATCATTGATTAAATCCATGATATGGTGATGGATGACAGAAGAGTTAAGGTGCGTGAGATTGCTAGTGCTGTGCTCGACTGAACGGGTACATAATATTTTGCATAAACATTTGGACATGAGAAAGCTATCCGCAAGATGGGTGCCGCGATTGCTCACGCTTGACCAAAAACGGAATCGTGTGAAGTGTTGCAAGGATGGTTTGCAGCTGTTCCAGAAGAATCCGGAGGACTTTAAGCGTCGTTTCGTCACTGTGGATGAAACATGGATACATTACTATACTCCTGAGACCAAACAACAATCTAAACAATGGGTTACCAAGGGGGGAATCTGCACCAAAAAAGGCGAAGACCGTTCCTTCGGCCGGAAAGGTTATGGCGACTGTCTTTTGGGATTCGCAAGGGATAATCCTCATCGACTATCTGGAAAAGGGTAAAACTATTACAGGTGAATATTATTCATCGTTATTGGACCGTTTGAAAACCGAGCTGCAAGAAAAACGCCCGCGATTGGCCCACAAGAAAGTCCTTTTCCATCACGACAACGCACCAGCACACACCTCAGCAGTTGTGGTCGCAAAATTAATGGAAACAGGATTCCAACTCGTTTCACATCCCCCCTATTCTCCAGACTTGGCTCCCTCGGACTACTATTTGTTCCCCAATTTGAAGAAATGGCTGGCGGGACAAAGATTTTATTCAAACGAGGAGGTGATTGCAGACACTAATGGATATTTTGCAGACTTGGACAAATCCTATTATTTGGAAGGGATCAACAAACTAGAACATCGTTGGACGAAGTGTATAAGCCTAAAAGGAGACTACGTCCAAAAATAAAAAAGGTTTACCCCAAACACATAAGTAGTTTTTATTTTTGCACGGACTTTTCAAACCAGCCTCGTATTATCTAGTCGAAAAGACAATGGCAAACCACGTGCATACGCGAGTAGTAAATAAAGTAATTAATTAGTTTAAAAATTAGTTACAAATAGTACTTTATTTATCAATAGTATCATTAATTATTTATTTAGTTTTACGGAGAAAATTTATAAAACCTTTTTTTTAATATATATTTAATATTGTTTTCAATTGATATGTAACAAAATATTGAAAAACTATTGAACCTACAAACATATTTTTGTTAAATATAAATCTTTTAAATACTAAAGATGCCTAAAATATGACGACATACAGCGTTGTCAAATTGTGATATTTGTCCCTTACTACGTGGTTATTATTTTAAACAAATATCAACTTAAATTATTTATATCTTTTTAACAAATCGATAAAAAAAATTATTTTTATTTCAAAATTTTTCTAATTATTTTTTTTACTAAATATTAGTGTTTTTAAAAAAATTGTGAGAGAAGTTCTTAAGACATAAACGAAACTATGCCTCTTTTATACTTCATTGGCCTATTGCATGTTAATTATGTGCACTCGAATTATGAATATCTCGCTTCGCAATTGGTCATTTTTTTTTTAATTAAATGAAAAACATATATATTAACATCATATTTCAATTTCATCAAATTCTTAAGAAAAGTGGATTTACGAGTGAACTATTTAATTTAATTCCGACTATATATTTTAAATGGTACTCCACCCTGAGATTAATTCCAAAAAAAAATTGAGAGCGAGCTCCTGTTAAAAACGAAAATAATTAAAAAATAACAACATTCTCCTCCGACATCCTCGTTAGTTATACAAAGTTATACAAAAAGGGTAAAATCCCTTACTCAGGCAGGGAGATGAACAATAAAAAAAAATTTAGATATTTTAGAAAAAGGTCGCACTGTCGTATAGAGATAGAAAATGCAAATAATTGGTAAAGAAATTTCGGACGCTTATGGTTTATGACATTTTAATGTTTATAACCCATGTTGTGTGCTATCAACTCCAAACAAACGGATTATAGTGCGTCATTGGGCAGTTGGTAAGTACTAGTATAAATGCCTATTTTTTGAAAATGTTTAGTTAAAATTTTATTAAGCAATTCTTTAATTGTTTCTTAATTGGAATTTTTTCTGTATGATATTAACTGAAGTGACTATAGACTCGTACAAAATAATTTTAGGTTCCTAATTTGAATTACTACAAACCTCACAAGTTCATTTTTTAACTTATAGTTAAAGCATTAACAGCAAGCAACTGTTTTAGGGCCTTTTTTATGATGTTATTTGTGTTAACTTTCTAATTAAGCTCTTTATCCCGGATATTTTACAATACTGGCAAACGCCAGTCTATTTCCTGGTTATACTCTTCAATCATCTTTTGTAGAAAGTGATGATTAGACTCGCTGAAGTAAATGATCGAAGTCTAACGATATTCGGTAGTAGGTTATATTTTTAAATTACACAAGTATACAAAAAAATCTCTGTGTTTTAAGTGATGCACGTGTTTCCTTAAGCATTTTTTTATGCTGAATCCGAAAAAATCATAAAAAAAGGCATCCATCGTGATGTATTTTCAGAAAACACACTTAAAGTTGCCAGGAAACTATTAAATTGAAAAAAATCATAAAAGATATGCTATCAACTTAATATCAAATATTCGGTCATTTGAAGACAAATTGAAAAGACAAAAAAAAAAAGAAAAAGCTGTCCCTAATAAATAAAAAATTTCTAATAAAAAAACGTAAAAAAAAAAGAAAATTAAAAACAGAATTTATAAATGAAAGATTTAATTTTGATTTTATATAAAACAGTTAAAATAAATAATGAATAAGTAAACAAATCACTCACATACTAACTCACACAATTACTCATTCGTATATCACCATACGCACTCACTCACTTAATCACTTACTTACCAACTAACACACTAACTCACTTACTTACTCGCTTGCTCAGTTACTCACTCATTCACATACCTCCATACTCACTCATTCACTCATTTCTACACTCACTCACTCGCTCGCTCACTCACTCACTACCTCACTCACCCACTCACATTCCCCCATATTCACTCAATCAATCTATCCACAACTTTGACTTCTAACACTGTCAAAGGATACATTATACTGCATTTTGCAAGCTTATTTTCCTAAATAGTTAACGGATATTTTTTTCAACACTAAATGCTACTCCTCATGTTTTGATATCAAATTATTGTGTTGCTGTTGCATTTATTTATTTAAAAACGCATTTTACCAACCACATAGCACCCTTGTAAGTGTTAAAAGTGAGTTTTTTTGTTAAAACATAAAACTTTATTTTTTGATCTCAAGTCATGATTAAAAACTTCAAAAAACACTCAAAATAATAGTTTTGCTCAATTTAACAAAAATTAAAAACAATTTTTTAATTTAGGGGTTGCACATATTTAATTTCAACAGTATTTTGCTACGTACCTTAGTTAAAGGTGGTGTATGCGTGTTTTTGTTAAATATGAACACTAAAACCTAATATTTTTAAGTTTTTATGATAAATGTAAATTCAGAACATTTAAAAATAGATTTATTCCATAATTTTAATGATTATACACGTTTACATTATTAAAAAATCTCACGGTGGACGTCTTATTTTATGTTTTTTTTTTTTGAATTTAGAAAAAAAAAACTTAAGAAAATACTCTCTTACTTAAAAGACAGAGATTTTTTTTTTGTGTATCTCTGTATTTATTTCCGCAACTTATAGTGAGCCTTATTTATCGTAAACCAATGATTATTCTGTGAGAATGCGAAGAAAACTTAATAATTTTAATTTAACAGAAACTTACCTAATCAAATATGTATTGTTTGCAAACAAAAACCAAATCTCAAATAACATTCACTGATTTACTATAGTAATATTTCCTTGAAAATTGGCTAAGTTGTAACAAGTTATACATGTTGTTCACCCAATTATAAAGTGTAACCTATTTTACATCAAAATTGTTAGGTACTGTATTGTTTGCCTAATCAATCTACATTAGTCGGTAAGGCCTGGCAAAGTTTATCCTCAAACTGGTAATTTGATTTTGCAAAGCATATTGTCAAAAGTTACCTGAAGGATAGGAAGTTTATTCTGTAAAATGTCACGATAAACGACAATGTAAAATATGTTGAACCTATGTCTCATCTTCGATGTGGAGACACAATTGGTTATTGTAAAATAAGCGCTACCATTATTACACATCAATAGATAATATAGGCTGTAACAAATTTAAAAGACATGGTAATTTTTGTTTGACTTGGTATTTCTTTCAAATTTGTATTGTGCATGTACAAGGGTGGATTGATAAGTCTGGTAAATTTCTATCCAATGGCGAGAAATTTTGTTAAGCGCCATGATTGTTGGTAAGTGTGATTCTTGTTACCGTTATGTTAAAAGTTTCAAACAGATGAAACGCGTGGTTGTTTGTTCGCAGCTGTCGTAAGTAATCGATGTTATACATTTCATAGAAATGGATAAAGCCGAGCATCGTGCAGTGATAAAAGATTTTTATTTAAAACAGTGGATTACCCAAATAGAAACTGAATTGACGGAATTTTATGTGGACCCTGTATCTGCACTTAAGACTATTTATTACTGGATGCATAACTGATTTTAATATTTCTATTTCTATTGATTCATTCAATGTGGGAATATGGCTTTTTAAGTTTGTAAATAATAAATTTAGTTTACGTTTTATGGCAGGCTGCAATGTTATATTTTTTTAAGACCCATTTCCGCTTCACAGAAAGTTTCTTTGTATAAGGAAGTGGTCAAAATTTAATACGGTTTTGTTTACTCTTTTTTGTGTTGTTTTTTTGAGTTGTTATAAAACTTACACATTTTCTTTTTTATTATTCGATTAATGTCATTCTCTTTAAAATTGTTTTGTAATAAGAACATTTGTACCTTTTTTTTAGTGCGGTTAGTCTTAATTCAAGGGAAGTCAATTTTATATCGGTCTGTTAGGCCCATTATCACGCTGATTTTCTGGAACATTGCATGATTAGAGTGAAAATTCAAATATCTCCCTGACCAAATAGGTTTTGTGTACCACTCTGAATATTTTAGAATAAATAAAAAAAAAATTGAAAATGCCTAAAAAAAATATGGCGAAACGTCAATAAACAACTACGAGGCTGGTTTGAAAAGTCCGTGCAAAAATAAAAACTACTTATATGTTTGGGGTAAACCTTTTTTATTTTTCGACATAGTCTCCTTTTAGGCTTATACACTTCGTCCAACAATGTTCTAGTTTGTTGATCCCTTCCGAATAATAGGATTTGTCCAAGTCTGCAAAATATCCATTAGTGTCTGCAATCACCTCCACGTTTGAATAAAATCTTTGTCCCGCAAGCCATTTCTTCAAATTGGGGAACAAATAGTAGTCCGAGGGAGCCAAGTCTGGAGAATAGGGGGGATGTGAAACGAGTTGGAATCCTATTTCCATTAATTTTGCGACCACAACTGCTGAGGTGTGTGCTGGTGCGTTGTCGTGATGGAAAAGGACTTTCTTGTGGACCAATCGCGGGCGTTTTTCTTGCAGCTCGGTTTTCAAACGGTCCAATAACGATGAATAATATTCACCTGTAATAGTTTTACCCTTTTCCAGATAGTCGATGAGGATTATCTCTTGCGAATCCCAAAAGACAGTCGCCATAACCTTTCCGGTCGAAGGAACGGTCTTCGCCTTTTTTGGTGCAGATTCCCTCTTGGTAACCCATTGTTTAGATTGTTGTTTGGTCTTAGGAGTATAGTAATGTATCCATATTTCATCCACAGTGACGAAACGATGCTTAAAGTCCTCCGGATTTTTCTGGAACAGCTGCAAACCATCCTTGCAACACTTCACACGATTCCGTTTTTGGTCAAGCGTGAGCAATCGCGGCACCCATCTTGCGGATAGCTTTCTCATGTCCAAATGTTTATGCAAAATATTATGTACCCGTTCAGTCGAGATGCCCACAGCACTAGCAATCTCACGCACCTTAACTCTTCTGTCATCCATCACCATATCATGGATTTGATCAATGATTTCTGGAGTCGTAACCTCCACAGGCCGTCCAGAACGTTCAGCGTCACTTGTGCCCATATGGCCAGTCAAAAAATTTTGAAACCACTTATAAACTGTTCTAATCGAAGGTGCAGAGTCACCATAATGTTTATCAAGCTTCTCTTTAGTCTCCTGAGGCGTTTTGTCTTTCATAAAGTAATGTTTAATCACCACACGAAATTCTTTTTCATCCATTTCTTGAAAATCACTCGACTTCCTTGATTCACACGAATGCCAAACACAAAGAAATAGACCAATATGGCTGAAACTTGGTGTGCGTTCGTTCAAGAGATGCTACTAACTAAACATGACCTCGATACGCGCCGGTGGTGCCATCTCTCGGACTTTGCACGGACTTTTCAAACCAGCCTCGTAGCAGTGCATTTTTTCAAAAGAACGTAATTACCCAAGAAAAACCCACTAAATTTATGTAAACAAAAGGTTCAGTAGAAAAACATTGCAACTTTCTTATTTTTGATGGAACCCTGTATATCAGTTTCAATTCGCTTTGAAATTCTCTTTTCAACGATGTATCACAAGTTGACATTTATTTGAGAGGTGACAGGCAAAAACTGATTTAAACTCTTAAACTTAGGTGGCCATGGCGGATATACTTATAATTGTTTTTGTTCGTTTTATCTCACTTTGGAAAGAATTTAAGACTATCAATTTATAGTGCCATTTTCGCGAGTCTAAGTGGCTCCTACAAAATTTTATGCTTTACATTCAGTTACAGAATTTTCTCTTTAAATAATGCTCAATATCACCGAAATTAAGATAGGAACACATATTTTTTTATAACCTAGTTACACATTACAGGTTTTTTGCCAACATACATCTAATAAAACGCCAGTTGGATTTATTGTCATTTTCAGAAAATAAGAAACCTATTTATTAAATAAATATTTAAATGCAAATAATAAAACCAAAACATCTAATAATAAGAATAACACAACAAAACCGATAATTGTAATTAATTAATATTAGAAAGAAGTAATATTTTAACTAAGTAACACAATAAAAATAAATAGGTAAAACTATTTTGTACTAGATATAAATTTGCTAGGTATTTATTCCAAATGTTCAAAATGCCGTCCGTTGTTAATCCTAGACAATCTTGTTTTTCTCACCGTGGCTCTCGTAACGTTCTCTAACTCTTTTTAAGCGCATTTCTAAATCATTTCTATCTGTTGGTGGATTTTTGTAAAATTTTTTTTTTTTAGAGGGTTCCATCTAAAAAATCGAGAGGCGTAAGATCTGGCCATCTTGCAGGCCACTTCTTAGGTCCACTGGTACCTAACCAATTTGTACTAAATCTTTAATTCAAGTAGTGTAGTAACATTTTTACTATTGTGGGCTAGAGCGCCATCCTGCTGGAAACTAATGTTTCCACGATTTAAAGGTAAAGTTTCTAAAAAATATTCAACATCATTTTGAATGAACTCCAAATATCTTTAAACAACTGTTTAAGATCACCACTTATGTTATTTATATTTACATCGTGCTCCAGAAGAAGACACGGTGTGTCGAAACAATTGTCAGCAATAATATAATAAACATAAGTGGTGATCTTAAACGGTTGTTTAAATTTTTTATTCCTAGTTATTATGGATATCCATCAAGTAACGGCTAAGTCAGTGCAGTATCCAAATATCTTTCTTCATTTAACGCACTATCAAATATAATAGGACCAATAATTCTTGTGCCAAGGATACCCAACCACACGTTAAAGCCGAATCTTTCTTGATAGGCAGTTTCTCGCATAACTCTAGGATTTTCTTGGGTTCAATATCGAGTATTATTAGTTACGATTAAATAGACCCAAATTGGCAAATCTAGATTTATCCGAAAATAAAATGTTTTAAAGAAATTGGTTATCAGGGTGGTATCTTTGCAAAAACCATTTATAATACTCTATCCTTCTTTGGTACTCTGTTTGAAATAAATTTTGATTTATTTGATATTTGTAGGGCCTGAATTTATATTTTCTTAAAATGCGGCGAGTGGTTTCACTATTTATACCGGTTTGCTCTTCCACATGTCTTATAGAAATTGTAGGATCTACCTGAACAATGGCCAATACATGATTTCTCTTCGTCACCAATAAATACATCAGCAGGTTCAATCGGTTGCCTTCTAAACTGCTGCTCTACCCTTAAAAATAATTGTTGGGTGGGTGCCTCCTATCGGGATATCTTGCCATGTACAACTCGGCGGCTTGTCGGCTATTCTTCCTGCACTCTCCATAAATTAATAACATGTCTACTTTTTCATTCGTTGAATACATTTTTGTTAACGAAAAATTATTTTTGACGTAA
>JAHKBH010002615.1:0-16253 GCA_019049505.1 Pachyrhynchus sulphureomaculatus
CCTGGTAGCGTAATTGTTCATTACAATTTTTTAAACATTTTATAAAATTGTCTATAGACAAGTGAACAGAGATTCATTTCTATTTAGTTAGACCTTGAAATGTTTTCGAATTACAACAATAAAAACATTATATGTAATTTTCGACATAATAATAGAATAGGAAGTGAAACGTCAGAGAAATGTTCACGAACCAGTTTTATACGAAATTTTCATCATCCACAACATGCTATTATTACATACTGAGCTTTGGTTTTTATATTTTAAAACATGTCACTTCTTGTTTAAACAATTTAATGAACGTTTACGAGGAACTAGAAACGTTTGTTAATATTTTTATTAAAGATGGTTATTTTTACATTTTTGCAGGCATTTTACAGGTGTTTTTGCACTGACTTATTACCCTGTCACAGGGATCAGGGTCCATTCACGGATCGGTTCTCTGTCATAAAAGAGAGACAAAAAACTGACAGAGGACTATAATACGAGGTAATTTAAAAATAATGCTGATAATCCTTGCTTGAAAGTGCTGCGTAGTGATAAAAGACCAATAGTTTTAGGTTTTTAGGCTGACGGAATACCTGCCATAGTTCTCAAGAACTGTGCGAGGGGGGGAACTAACACCAGTTTTCTGTAGACTTTTCAACCTATCCTACAGAAAGGGAATATTTCCTTCCTCCTGGAAATGTGCCACAGTTCAGCCGATACCTAAAAAAGGCAAGAAGACCTTGCCAAATAACTACCGACCAATCGCACTACTCTCAATAATATCGAAAGTCATGGAAAAGGCTATCAATCAGCATCTTCTAAAATATCTTGAAGGATTCAACATTATTAGTGATCACCAATATGGCTTTCGTAAAAATAGATCAACAGAAGATCTTCTGACTTATGTAAACACATGTTTGGAACAACGCAATTGAACACTTTGGAGAATCTCGAGCGGTTGCTCTTGACATATCCAAGGCATTTGACCGTGTTTGGCACGATGGCCTGTTGGCTAAGCTACGTTCTTATGGTATGTCTGAAAAGTTCTGTTTGTGGCTCTCATGTTTCCTCAGAGAGCGTTCTTTACGAGTGGCAGTTGACGGATTTCTTTCTAACACCTTCACTATCAACGCCGGTATGCCCCAAGGTTCCATGACTGTCTCCTACTCTCTTCCTCATTTATATCAACGATCTGCTGGAAAAGACCGAGAATCCAATCTACAGCTTTGCAGATGATAGTACACTTATCTGTTCATTCACTTTGAACGCTCGGACATCGACTACTCAGGACGAATATCCGCAGACAGCAGGAAGTCATTCAACTCAACAAAGACCTGGAAGAAATTCTATCTGGGGTGACAGTAACCAAGTGGAATTTAACGCTACAAAAACCCAGGCGGCAGTTTTTTTTTCTAAAAAAGTTAACGTTGCAGAACCCGACATAGTTATGTCGGGGTACTCCATCCCTCTAACATCGTCACTCAATCTGTTAGGCGTTAATTTGGGAGCAAATATGTCCCCTGGCATGAACATGTTGCAGGCATAGCAAGAAGAGCTTCTCAAAAGTTGGGAATATTGTTTCGAACCAGAAAGCTTTACACTCCACAACAACTGTTAATTCTTTACAAAGCTCAAATTCGACCAACTATGGAATACTGCTCCCATGTTTGGAGCTCCGCTCCCAAACATACACTGCATTTGTTGGATTCTATCCAGAGAAGAGCTGTTCGTCTAATTGGACACCCGGAATTGACCGACGGCCTTGATTCGCTGGAACATCGAAGAACGGTTGGCGACTTGAGCCTATTCTACAAGTACTTTCATGGAAAGTGTTCGAAAGAATGTGGCCCGTTTGATTCCTCCCAGAGCGGTGCATATTAGAAGTACACGTCCGCGCCCTGATGCTTCACATCCGTATGAGGTTCAGCTTGTACTACCTCCTCGTACAACGCTTTTCAAGCCAGTCTTTTATATGAAGAACATCATTACCTTTGGAATGGTTTTTACCCAGGACTGTGTTTCCCATCGAGTACAATCTACAGCGATTCAAGAACAACGTGAATCGTTTCCCCTCCGCACAGCGTGTCGCTCCTGTAGCGCTTTAGGGACTTCCCTGTAGCACGTGTGCTAGACCCCATAAAAAAAAAAAAGGTGATTTTTTGATAAAATCTCTCCAAAAAAAACTCAAATTATTGGAAAGTTGAACCTGGCATCTTAGCATAATTCCGTAATTCCTGTGTTTAGAGAAAAAAAAACACAGAACTCAAAATTTATTAAAAAACCTGGATGGTTTTACGTTAAAATACCTAACCACGAAAATGACGTCAAACCATCAAGAAGAATACCCTTCTCATCTAAGTGATGGATGGTATGACTCTGGTACAAAAGTATTTTTTTTTTTTTACAACAAAAATGTTCATTCTGCAGGCAGGTGATAATCGTTGCAAGTCTTGTAGTTCAACACAATCCAACCAATGAACTGTTTCTCGTTTGTTTCAGATATTTAATCTCAAGCCATTCTGACAGATTACGCGCCAAATCATCGATATTTCTTTCATTAATACTGCGATTGCAAATTAAAACATATTCGACTATTAGCCTGAATCTCTAAAGGGGGGTAATTTAAGTGTCCCCGGCGACCAATGGTGATTTGACGTTTTTATTCATGAATTTCACCAGCAATGGTCACCATCGCTCGAGGTTGAAGAGCGATATTACAAACGTAGCAGAGTAATTCGATCCTGAGTTGCCATTTAGATAATTATAATTATGCTTCTGACAGAAAAAAAATTAACTTGATACTTAACATATATATCGAGAATATGGACCATCAAGGATTGCTGTAGTCAAGGATATTCTATCTATATTCAAGTATTTGCAGAGAGTCGAAAAAAATATACACGGGTTAATATTTAGCATGTATCCTACATAATAAAAACATCCATAGTAAAATTATGGATGTTTTTATCATAAAAACATTGTTCTTTATGTAGGCGAACTTTGACGTACCTTACAAAACTTATATCCGAATTATCTCCTCCATCTATTAAGAAGAAGCAAATCCGCTGGGGTTGCCTCTGGTCACATTTTCGCAACCTTTAATTTTTGCATTAATTCAAATAAACTTTTTTCTTTTTCTTCTATCTCGCTGTCAAAATTTGAACAGGACACTTCTCCATGGCTTCTCAATTTCAAAGCTAATTCCATTTAATGGAGTATCATCTCACTGTCATTATAGTCCTCAAAATCAATAGCTTTTAAACCAAGATTTTTGAATAGTGGTAGTACGTACAGAAATCCCTCCCAAGCTTGACTTACCCAGTAAATAACATTTTTCAATGTAACCTTTCTCATCCCATTGATAATATCCTCCTTTTCTGTGTATTCTAACGGATGTTCAAAGATATAAACGCCTATAATTTTTTTAAATCTTTTCGAGGATGCCTTGATCCATTGGTTGCATTATGCTGGTTACATTTGGTGGAAAAAATTTTACAATTTTCGCCCACATGAAGTCCTTCTCCAGGGTGAGAGGGGGCATTATCCATTAACAAAATTGCTTTAATAGGAAGACGGTTTCTGTTCAAAAATTTAGTCACAGATGGCATGAACTCTTCTTCAAGCCAGTAAGTAAATAAGGTCGCATCCATCCATGCGCTTTTCTGACCACTGATCAGTGGGATTTTGTGCTTGCCAGATGCATTGGAACATACCATTATAGTTCATCTTCCCTTACTTCGTTTGTACCCAGGAGCTGATTTTTCCTGTCGAGATGATAATGTTTTTGATGGAAGCATTTTATAATTCAGACCAGTTTCGTCACAGTTGTAAATTTGATCACATGTGTATCCACAATCTTCGATTTGCTTTTAAAGTTCTGCTTAAACTTCTCAATTGATGACACATCAGCAGAAAGTTTTTCACCACATACAGTCAGTTGTCGTACACCGTACCGTTTTTTTTTTTTCCAGCGTCAAGCCATCTAGAACTGGCGGTAAACTGATCTATCTCTGGAAATTGCCTACTAATCATTATTGCTTTCTATCGTAAAATTGGACCTGACAGAGCACACCTTTTGATCTCCGTTGGTTAAACCACATGAATAAAGCTGCGTTAACCTTTCATAGTCGCCGGTTTTCATTGATTTTCTTCCTGAGGACGAGGAGGCTTGATTTATACACCACTCTTCTATTTTTTGTGCGGTTTCTTTTCCAATCTCCAACTGTTACCTTACCTACTCCATAATCTCGTGCAACAACTTTAATTGTCTCTCCTGCTTCAATTCTTCTGATGGCTTTTAATTTTTCTTCAACAGGAACGACGATTCTTTTACGCTTGTTTTGCTCCATTTTAATACGACAAAACAAAAATTCAAACAAAGCAGTTCGTATTAATTACACTTAACTACCAGAACTCCAACCAAATAAATTATGTGAGTATACTCGTACTTCTCCGTAGTAAAACGCTATAACGCACTGCATTCACGCAAAATTACATGCTGAAAGAGTCCAAAAACATAAATAGGGGAACCCCTCACACGGGCCAGGGGGTTCCCCGGTGGCTCCGACGATTTTAAATGGAAATATGTACGTACATATTTTAGAAGCTCGGTTAATACGCAGCAGAGACGCGCGTACCTCAGATAATCAGATTTTTAGATTGGCTCGGTTAATCCGGAGCTCGAATAATCGACGACTCGGTTAATCGGGGTTCTACTATATATATATATATATATATATAATATATATATATATATATATATATATATATATAAATATATATATATATATATATATATATATATATATATATATATATATATATATAATATATATATACATAAATATAAATATAAATAAGCCCTGTATTACCTGGAAAAGGTCATCTTTTTGGCCCTGAGCGTGTGCTTGTGTGTTCATGCGTGTGGTGTGTGTATGTGTAAAAATGCCCGATAGTTCCAGAAGATTCAGCAGTACGCTCTCTTTTATAAAATATGGCTGTAGAGCTCGACTGACCGACCGATAATGCGGGCGGGCGTGCGTAAGGGAGAGAGCGTGCGCGCGCACAGACGGGCTTTTGCGACCGTATGTGTAAAACATGCCTGACAGTACGCTCTCTTCAGATGTTACAAAATGAGGCTTTCAGAGCTCAATATGTCGGATCCTATTCATTTTCGCGAGTTCTACCCACTGAGACTTTTCAACAGGATTACTCGAGTTACAACATACTTCATTTTCAGTCAATTTGACCGGGACCACTGTTGTGTGCGGGGTCCTTTAGTGACGATGCTGGAGAAAGTGTCCCGACATAACTACTTATTCAGCAACATTATTTTTTTTTAGAAAAAACTTCCGCTTGGGTTTTTTGTAGCATTGAATTGTACTTGGTTATTGTCACCCCCAATTTTTTCATAAGGTGAACCACTTTCTGCTCTCTACGGAGATTTGCTTGAGTAACCGATGTTCGAGCGTTTAAACGGAATGAAGAAATAAGCGTAGTGTCATCTACAAAGCTGTAGATTGGATTCTTAGTTTTTTCCAGCAGATCATTAATGCAAATGAGACAGAGAGTTGGAGTGAAGGTATTAGAAAGATATCCGTCGACTACCACTCGTAAACAACGCTTCTTGAGGAAATACGAGAGCCATAAATATAACTTCTCAGACACACCATAAGAGGGAGCTTAACCAACAACCCGTCAGGCCAAACACAGTTAAATGTCTTAGATATATCAGGTGCAACCACTCGAAATTCTCCAAAATGTTCAATTCCGTTGTTCCAAACATGTGTTACGTAAGTTAGAAGATGTCCTGTTCGTCTTTGCGTACGAAAACTGTTTTGATGGTCACCAATAATACTGAATTCTTCAAGATATTTTAGAAAATGCTGATTGGTAGTCTATTCCATAACTTTCGATATTATTGAAAACAGTAGAATTTGTTGGTAGTTATTTGGCAAGGTCTTCTTGCCTTTAATTGTCGGGTGAACTGAAGGCGATATTCCCTTTGTGGAGGATAAGTTGAAAGGTCTTTTAGTTAATTTGGTTTCCCTTTATTATTTGGAAACAGATTCTACACAGAAATTAGAGAAATAAAAACGAAACTTTTGGGAAGGATTCACCTTCGAAATGGAACATGACCTATACGGAGCACAAAAGAAAGTGTGGAGAATGATAAGAAGAAAGAAGTAGTGGAGTATACACAAACACAACAAATCGATGAGACCCGCTAGAAAATCTACTTTGAGCGGTTGTACGCAGGTGCACCCGAAAGAGAAGACGACGATGAGGAGGAAGATGAGAAAATCGAAGAACCCTTAGAGATACCGGGGTGAAATGACGATAGAACACGCAAAAAAAAGATTAAAAACAGGAACGCACCCGGGTAGATAACATACCAAATGAGCTACTGAAATATGAGGGCAACAGTTCATGGGCAGAACTTACAAAGCTATTCAATAAAATATTATCAACCAAATAAGTCCCTAATGAATGGAGAAAAAGCATAACCATTCCTATATTCAAGAAAGGAGACAAGAAATTACCAGAAAACTATAGAGGTATGAAACTCTGTTAAGCTCAACCATGAAGTTCTTTACAAAGATCATAGAAGCAATAATAAGTGAGCATGTAAATATAAATCGGAAGAACAACAAGGCTTTCAGAAAAAAATAGATCAACCGTAGATGTCATCTTCATAGTCAGACAACTAGTAGAGAAGGCCATAGAACACGGAAAAACCCGCCTGTATGTGCTTTATAGACCTCACTAAAGCATTTGACAGAGTAAGACTAAAACGACGTAGTTGATATCCTAAAAAGAAAACGTGTGCCAAAAAACATAATAGACATCATAAAACAACTAAACCACAATACAAGGCACTCACATCTTAGTTAATCAAAGACTAGACCGAGGAAATACAAACGCCAATCGGAATCCGACAGGGGACTCTTTAAGCCCGCAACTGTTCAACCTAATAATGGACGAGATAATAACCCATATCAGAGACATGGAGGAAGGATATTCACTTTACAACGGGTAAAATCAACATTGTCTGTTAGGCAGACGACGCTGTGATCGTGGCAGAGAACGAAGACGACTTACAGCGGCTTTTGCACTCATTCTACACAAAAGCTAAAGCCCTCAACATGCAGGTATCCAACACAAAAACCAAAACCCTCGTATATATCTAACTAGCCGGGCCCGCGGCTCCCGCTCGCGTAGACTTGAGTCACTACTATCGTCACTGCTTATTCCTTATGTTACCCAACGTAATAAAATATCTTCCATTATTTCCCATTATCTCCCAATATTCCTCCTTATCTCCCATTATCTCTATATAATTTCCATTATCTAGGCTTATCCTCTGTTCATCTCCCATTTAATTTCTCCTTATCTCCCATTATCTCACCTTATTTTCCTATAATCTAGTGTTATCTCGACTTATCTCGCAATGTTTCTCCTTATCTCCCATTATCCTCACCACAACTCCCATTATCTAGACTTATCTCTGCTTATCTCCATTATTTCTCCTTACTTCTTCCATTATTTACACTTATCTCCCCTATAACTCCACCTTATCTCCCATTATCGAGGCTTTATCTCGACTTATCTTTCATTATTTCTCCTTATCTCCCTCTCTCCCATTATCTCCCTTATCTTCCATTATCAAGGCTTATATCGAATCATATAGAACACATGTATAAATTTATAAAAACACGTGCTAGATGAGATTGTTCCATATTTAATGCTTTAGGTAGTGTATTGCAAGAGAACGCGTTAGCGGCAAACTTTTTTTCTCCGACTTGATTCACTATTATCGTTACTGCTTTATTCCTTACATCACCTAAGGTAATAAAAATATATCCTATAACCTGGCCAGAGAACATACGTATGTTAAAAAAAAAGCACGTAAAATCTGATAAGTGGTTCTCAGTGATAAGCGCACAAACGAGAGAAACAGACAGAGAGACGTTGCATCTATAATATATATAAAATGCAACGTCTCTCTGTCTGTCTGTCTGTCTGTCCGTTAGTGCGCTTTATCACTGGAGAACCACGATTTTCTCCGATTTACGTACTTTTGTTTTTTAAAACATATCATATGTTCTCTGGTCAGGTTATAGGCTATATTTTATTACGATAGGTAGCATAAGGAATGAGTAGTGATGATAATAGTGAATGAAGTCGGAAAAAAGTTTGCCGCTAGGGGGGAGCGTTTTTTTTATTTTCCCTTGCAATATACAGCCTAAAACCATTAAATATGGAACAATATTATGTAGCAGAGAATATCTATAATCTATAATCTATAATATATATAAAATGCAATGTATCGCTGTCTGTCTGTCTGTCCATTAGTGCGTTATCACACGAGAACCAGTTATCTCGATTTGCGTGTTTTTTTTAAATTCATACATATATTCTTCGGCCAAGTTATATAATAAATAATAATAATCTACATATATATATATATATATATATATATATATATATATATATATATATATATAATATAATAAAATGCAAACGTATCTCTGTCTGTCCGTTAGTGCGCTTATTTTCCTCGAGAACCACTTATTCGATTTACGTGATTTTTTTAAATTCATATATATGTTCTCGGACCAGGTTATATATATACATTTTATTACATCTATAATCTATATAAAAAATGCAACGTATCTCCGTCTGTCTGCCTGTCTGTCCGTTTGTGCGCGTATCACTGGAAATACCACTTATCCCATTTACGTACTTTTTTTTTAAACATTGCTTAACCATTAAATATGGAACATATATCATGTAGCAAAGAATATCTATAATATATAAAATGCAACATCTCTGTCTGTCTGTCTGTCCGTTAGTGCGCTTATCATTGGAGAACCACTTTATCCGATTTACGTGCTTTTTTTTAAACATACATATGTTTCTTCTGGCCAGGTTTATCTATAATCGTCTATCTAGAATATATAAAATGCAACGTCTCTCTGTCTGTCTGTCTGCCTGTCTCTCTGCCTGTCTGTCTGTCTGTCTGTCTGTCCGTTATTGCGCTTAATCACTGGACAACCACTTATCCATTTAAGTGCTTTTTTTTTTTAAAAACATACATATGTTCTCTGGCCAGGTTATCTATCTATAATATATATAAAATGCAACGCCTGTCTGTCTGTTAGTGCGCTACGTGCTTTTTTTTTTAAAAAACATACATATGTGTTCTGACCAGGTTATAGGATATATTTTATTGCGTTAAGTAACATAAAGAATAAGCAGTGACGATAATAGTGAATCAAGTTCGGAAAAAAGGTTACCGTTAGCGCGTTCTCTTGCAATACACAGCCTAAACCATTAATTATGGAACAATATTATGTAGCAGAGAATATCTATAATCTATGTTGCAAAGAATATATAATATATAAAAATGCAGCGTCTCTCGTACTGTCTGTCTGTCTGTCCGTTAGTGTGCTTATCACTTGAGAACCACTTATCCGATTTACGTGTTTTTATAAATTTATACATATGTTCTATATAATTCGATATAAGCCTAGATAACGGGAGATAAGGTGAGATAATGAAAGATAAGGAGAAATAATGGAGATAAGTCGAGATAAAGCTCGATAATGGGAGATAAGGTGAGATAATGGGAGATAAGTATAAATAATGGGAGATAAGTAGAAATAATGGCAGATAAGCAGAGATAAGTCTAGATAATGGGAGTTATGGTGAGATAATGAGAGATAAGAGAAAAAATAATGGGAGATAAGGAGAAATAATGGGAGCTGAGGAGGAATAAGCCTAGATAATGGAAATTATTTAGAGATAATGGGAGATAAGGAGAAATAATGGGAGATAAGGGGAAATAATGGGAGATATTTTATTACGTTGGGTGAACATAAGGAATAAGCAGTGACGATAGCAGTGAATCAAGTCCACGCGAGCGGAGCCGCGGGCCTTGCTAGTTTTATATATATTATAGATATCCTTTGCTACATGATATTGTTCCATATTTAGTGGTTTAGGCAGTGTATTGCGAGAGAACGCGCTAGCGGCAAACTTTTTTCCGATTTTGATTCACTATTATCGTCACTGCTTATTCCTCATGTTACCTAACGTAATAAAATATAGTCTATAACCTGTCCAGAGAACATATGTATATTTAAAAAAAAGCACGTAAATCGGATAAGTGGTTCTCCAGTCATAAGGACACTAACGGACGAACAGACAGACAGACGGACAGAGAGACGTTGCATTTTATATTATATATTATAGATTATTATTATTATTATTATATAACCTGGCCAAAGAATATATGTATGAATTTAAAAAAAAGACATGTAAATCGGATAAGTGGTTCTCGCGTGATAAACGCACTAATGGACAGACAGACAGAGAGACATTGCATTTTATATATATTATAGATTATAGATATTCTCTTTTACATATTATTGTTCCATATTTAATGGTTTAGATTGTGTATCGCAAGAGAACGTGCTAGCGGGAAAATTTTTTCCGACTTCATTCACAATTATCATCACTACTCATTCCTTATACTATCTATCGTAATAAAATGTAGCCTGTAACCTGACCGGAGAACATATGTATGTTTTAAAAAAAAGTACGAAAATCGGATGAGTGGTTCTCCAGTGATAAGTGCACTAACGGATAGACAGACAGACAGAGATACGTTGCATTTTATATATAATTATAGATGTAATAAAATATATATCTATAACCTGGTCAGAGAACATATGTATGAATTTAAAAAATCACGTAAATGGATAAGTGGTTCTCGAGGAATAAGCGCACTAACGGACAGACAGAGATACGTTTGCATTTTATATATATTATATATATATATATATATATATATATATATATATATATATATATATATATATATATATATATATATATATATATATATATATATATATAGATTATTATTATATAACTTGCCGAAGAATATATGTATGAATTTAAAAAAAAACACGTAAATCGGATAACTGGTTCTCGTGTGATAAACGCACTAATGGACAGACAGACAGACAGAGGGACATTGAATTTTATATATATTGTAGATTATAGATTATAGATTATTCTCTGCTACATAATATTGTTCCATAATTAATGGTTTAGGCTGTGTATTGCAAAGGAACGCGCTAGCGGCAAACTTTTTTCCGACTTCACATTCACTATTTTACGTCACTGCTCATTCCTTATGCTACCTATCGTAATAAAAATATAGCCTATAACCTGGCCAGAGAACATATGTATGTTTTATAAAAAAAAAAGTACGTAAATCGGATAAGTGGTTCTCCAGTGATAAGCGCACTAACGGACAGACAGACAGAGAGACGTTGCATTTTATATATATTATAGATTATAGAAGAGCCAATAAGATGCAAAGTTGCTCTGGAAAACAAAACAATAGAACAAGTCATGTCATTTAACTACCTAGGCATACAAATCACCTCATGCCAAAATAGAACAAATGGAAGTGAAGGACCAAGCAAACAAAGCCAGCCGAATATCAGGCGTACTTCTGGACATCATCTGGAACAATGCCTTTAGGAATAAAAAGGCAAAAGTAAGGATATACAACACATGTGTTAGACTCATACTAACATACGCTATGGAAACAAGAGCAGACAATAAAAGAACAAAAAGTATTCTTCGAACAAAAGAGATGAAAATACATTTCAGGATACACACTAAGACATAGGAAAAGAAACACAGACATGAATGCGAAGTGGAAGACATAATCAGATGGGGGCGTAAACGTAGAAGAGCTTGGAGAGATCACGTGGAGAGAATGACTGAGGAGAGACTAGCGAGAATCGCGCGAGATGGTAAACCACGGACACGACGACCCCTGGGAAAAACCTCCAAGGAGATGGCTTGAATCATGGACATCAACATCTCAAGAAAACTGATGAGTTGGAAACTACAGGCCAGAGGCCTACAGTAACGTGGAAGAAAAAGAAGAAGATTTGGAAGTGCGGGAAGCAAAGACGTTCTTTTTTAGCTACTGTCATGAGTTCAACTAGCAAGTTGTCGTTTTTAGTTTTGTTATTCTTATTTACAATATTCGGTAAGAAATATTTAGAAAAAATTGAACTAACAGTTTATGTGGTATGTGCTAAATATAAAACAATGACAAAGTACTTTTTAACCGCAACAATACGAAGAATCACTGAAATGTTTTAATTGGTAATTTCAATACTTCATGAATTTATACAATTTATTCCTATAGAATAGTTAATAGATTATCCGCTACCTACTGCTATTTTATTTCAGTTCCAGTTTGATTTTTTTACGGCGTGTTTCTCCCATGACCCGCACTTTAACCATAGACCGTACCATCGTTTTAGAGTTAAAAAAAAAAATACGACAGTATGGCAGCACTAAAAGCAAGTACTTTCTCTTTTCGATTTTTAGCGGGAATACGGATCAGCTTAATACAGGGTGTTTCCTAGATTAAAATATGATAACCATTTCGAATTGTTATTAGTTACAGGCGACATTGTTTGGACTTCTTGTTGTGTTAATTGAATTTTGGCCATGCCATACAGACAGAGGCGGATGTAGTATTTTGCCAAGGGTAACTGAAAATTTCGAGAGCCTATTCACTATTTACCAAAAAAAAATTTGAACAAATAAAATTTTGTATTCAATGGAATTTTTTTTAAACATTCTTCTTCTTTATAAGCCACAGCTTCTCCCCACTGCAGCAAATAGGGCTCTTCAAGTTTCATTTTCTTCAAATTACCTCTATCTTGTGGAAGATGGAGCCATTATTTACTGCCATATTGTGAACCTGATATCATCAGTTTCATCTTCCTCCCATTCGGGTCTGGCTATATGCTCCGCCCTTTCCCACTTTAATTTTGCCACCCTTTCAGTGATATTTGTACTTCTTGTTATTCGTCTGATATCCACGCTTTTAACGTGTTCTCGTAACTCCTAACATCTGTCTTTCCATGGACCGTTGACCTACGTTGGAGTCGACAAAGACTATTTTTTGTAAGGATCATGGTTTCCAGCTCATAGTATGCAGCTCTCTCGTTACACTTTCTTTTAAAGGTCATGGGAATATCTCTGTTTTTTATAATGAATCCTAGTATTTTTGAAATGCAGTTCAAACTGAGACAAATTCGTCTTGGTATTTACGCTCTTTGATTGTCCTTACCCAATCAATTTTTTATGTCCTAAGTGTAACATATCCGTCCACTCTCTCAATTACTCCGTACCGATCTAAATATTTGTGTTTTGTGGGGCTTATAAATAACAAATAAATGGCCTGGAAACACCCCTCTTGGGGTAGGGCCACCCTTTGGGTTCTCTAGATCTCTTGTCGTTATATTTCTCTGCTTAGCATGTTTTCCAAACTTTCCTGTTAGAAACGTCTATCTCCTTCCAGTTTATAATACCCTGCTGCCTCCATGTCTTCTTGACTTGCTGCAGCCATCCTATTCTTGATCTGCCTTTCCTTCTGTGTCCCGGTTCCCATTGAAGTAGTTCAAATATTGGTGCTCCTGGGCCAGTTCTCCAAGTGTGCCCTAGCCAATTAAATCACTTCTGTTTTATTTTTTTGACTATATCCTAATCTACTTCTTCCAAGATTTCTTGATGAATCCTTCTTCTGTAGACTTCTTCACATATTCTTATTGGCCCTAGGATCGCTTTCAATATCGTTCGTTCAATTTCTTCTCATGTCTTCCTCTTTTTTCTTTGTCATGCTTATCACTTCGGTAGCATATATTAGTTTTGGGAGTATTATTGTCTTGTATATCCTCATCTTACTATGTTTTTCTTCTATTATCTTACTACTTAACAATTTCTTATTGCTATGGAACAACTTTTTTGCTATTATTAATCTCTTCCTTTACTTCCATTTGCCTTGTTCCCGTCCCAAAAACCAGCGTCACATTCTCCAAAATATTTAATCTTCTTAACTCTTTCAAAGGTATATTCGTTTAATAATAATCTTTTTCCATTTACCCTGATCATTTTGTTTTCAATTTTTCCACCCCCCCCCCATTTTGATTTTCTTTTCGTTTATTTTCAACCCCATTTTTGCTCTCTTTCTACGCTTATTTTCTCTCACCAGTTACCTCATTATTTTCTATTTTTTTGCAATAATTACTACATCGTCCGCATACGCCATATCTGGCTGCCCCTTGTTCGTATTGTACCTTGAATTTATATCCTTAGTACATATTGTAGTATTAGGTTAATTAAAGTGGCTGATAATGCATCTCCCTGTCTAACTCCTTGGTGGTGTATTTCGAAACCTTGTGTTCTTCCTTTCTGTGGTTTGAACATTGGTGAATGTTTTTCCTTCAGTAGTCATCAGGCATAGTCGTCTTATCTTGCTCGGCACTCCCAGTTTCTTTTCAGCACTGTATTTAATTGAGTTCTCTTAACCAAATCAAACGCTTGCTTGAAGTCAATGAATAGCAATTCCAAGTTTAGTGCTTGGTGTTTTTGTACTCTTTCCAATGTTGTTTGATCACATGTATTGCATTCTACCGTAGATTTTCCTTGTGTAAATCCGCATTGGTATTTTTATATTTTATTTTATTTATTTGAACCAGACTTATTACAATTCAATACAAAATAGGCAATACCTATAAAGATAACACAAGTTATCTGCACAATAGGACTGGTGGACCAAAAATCCTTAAGAACTATACACAATTATAATAAACTATAACTAAAATACACAAACTTAAATTTAAAAAAAATATAAAATGAAAATTATTGGTTGCTCAACAGTGGCAGTAGATACAGAAAAATTCAGAAAACAAAAAGCAGAAAACAACAAAAAAAAAAAAAAAAAAAAAAAAAAACGTACTTTCCATTAATTATATTGTGGCCACACTTATATCCGATGATCCAATCCAACCTTTAAAACTTTTTTTCGGAGTCTTACCTCTTAATTCTAAATTTTCAGTTCTCCGGGCAGTTTGTTAAACACCTTCATAGCAGTAATCTTACTGCTCTTAAATTTTATTCTTTTATTTATCTTTGGCAATAAAAAGGTTTTTGTTTCTAGTCTTACTATGAGATTCTGCGTGTTCCTTTCGCATATCTGCATAATAAAGCAACAATGACTCTAATGTAAACATCTGTGAGATATTCAATGGGACAGAATAATTAGTTTGTTTTTTCAAGATTATCCTTAAGATCCTATTTTGCAAATTCTGCAACCGAATCCCAACATTATCATATGCTCCACCCCACGCAATCACTCATAAGAGCAAATGCTATGGAAAAAGAGCATAATAAATCGTTAATAGAGTCCCCGTCGACATAGTTCTTGATAAAAATTTAGCAAATACAAATAGCAGATATTTCGTTCTTTTCACAAACATTCTCAACATGCTTATCCCATCTCCTATGGCAATCAAACACAATGCCCAAATATTTACAGAATTCAACCTTTTTACTCTACTGTGATTAATTTAATAGTTACATCACGCGGAATGCCTATCACGATACACACCCAAAAGTCATGAAGACTGTTTTTTGAAATATTCAAAGATAACTGATTTCACTGCTAACCCATTGTGCTTACTGTTTTTAAAAGATCATTCATTTTATTTTGGGTTTTATCCCAAGTTTCATTTCAGTGCTTATAATGGCTGTATCATGCCGCATATGACATCACGGACTGATGCTTTTCCCAAAATTTCACAGCATGTCATTTATGTATAAAATAAATAATAGAGGTCCAAGGATTGTTCCTATGTGGGACTCCCACATGTAATTGTTTAGGGGCACTGACAGTACTTGCTATTTTGACAGTCTGTATCCTATTATTTAAATAACTTCTAATAAAGTTCATAAGCCATACACTCTAATACCGTAATGATATAGTTTTTTTAAAAGAAATTCCATGGTTCACTGTGTCAAAGCTTTAGCTAAGTCCAAAAATGTTACAATTATTGGAAATATTTAGGTCTAAATTATTATAAATTGTATTACTCAAGAAATTTAAAGCATCTTTAGTTCCTTTACCCTTGACAAAACCATATTGGTTGTTCTGATATTAATTTGTTTTTCTTAATAAAGTTGTATAAGCGAGAGTGTATGATTTTTTTCGAAAATTTTAACTATATTAGATATTAAAGACGATAGGTCTATAGTTTATTGGATCATGTTTTTTAACACCAAGCTTTTAAATGGGTACTACCTCTGCAGTTATTTTTTAATGCGTTTGGCCAAACAGATGTATTAATGCTTAAATTAAAAATATGACTTAAAGGTTCAATAAT
>JAHKBH010002617.1:0-25000 GCA_019049505.1 Pachyrhynchus sulphureomaculatus
AGTTTTTCTTTTGATCTAAACCTTTAAACTGGAGAAATGAAAAATATTTGCTTTTGAATTTCTAAGAAGCATACTGTTTGCCTTATTTTCTCAAAAATGTAAATACTTACTTACATTTCATGGTTAATAACAACTAATACATGTTATCTGGTGCTATTCCCTTAAATGCATTATATAGGTACCCAGCAAAAATCATATTATGTATTGGATGGTATAAAAATTTTGCTTCAAACAAGAAGACTTTTTATTTGCAGCTTATTATGAATTATCATTTTCAACCCTAAATAATTCTTGGAAAAATATACAACTACTAAAATTAAGATAAGATGTTGAAGTATCAAAAGTGTTTCATATTTGCCAGATAGCAGACATAAAAATGCAAGTGATGGTCTACTTCTATAGCCTTAAAATTAGATTTTTTTTTCATTCTTAAAGATAATTTATTCAAAAAGTAAACTTTCAAAGTAAAAGATAAGATTATACTTTGCACATGCATAGATAAGCCAAATGATTCCGTGTGATTAAAACAAATATTGCTACCGATATTCCTACTAATGCTATTTGTCAAATTATCTTTTTTCGAAGCCCGGATGTACTTATATGTAATTGCAAGGATTTTAAGTTACTAATATGTACTTTGTTCTTAATAGTACACACTTTAATTACATAATTTAAGATAGAATTTAGTAGAAGCACACGTATGAGAGTTATCACATTTTCAAAATTAATTAAGAAAATTTAAACTTTTTATTGATTTTTTCTTGCATCATTGGTCATTATTAGACCACTTCAGTGTCTCTCTGTCTGTCTATCCGTCCGTCCGTCTGTCTGTCTGTCTATCACACCCGATTTTCTGTGAAACTACTTGACCTAGAAAGTTAAAACATGGCACTAATGTAGGAATTGATGGCCTCATCAGAGCCGTGTAGTTTTGAAAGTTAGTTAAAAAATATTACCAGGTCGTCGAGTGGGATGTCAAATAAAAGCTTGTAAAAACACAAGTTCATATATATATATATATATATATATATATATATATATATATATATATATATATATATATATATATATATATATATAAATATATATATATATATATATATATATATATATATATATATATATATATATATATATATATATATATATATATATATATATATATTACAATAGAGGTTTTCACGGATAGTGGAATGCAATACATTAAAATTCCGGGTTTCAATCCGTTCGTTTAACAATGAATTTGCACGACGTTTCGCCAAAATCTCAATTGGAATTTTCAAACGCCCTTGCCGCTGCTGCTACTCGATACTCTGATCTTACTGCTGCTACGGCTCGAAGCTAACTAACTCAAGCTGCAGCTTAAGAGGGGAGATTTTGACGAAACTTCGTGCAAATTTATTGTTAGACGAACAGATTGTAAATCCCGGAATTTTAATGTAATATATATATATATATATATATATATATATATATATATATATATATATATATATATATATAAATAAATAAATAAATAAAATATATATATATATATATATATATATATATATATATATAAATATATAAATATAATATATATATATATATATATATATATATATATATATATATATATATATATATATATATATATATATATATATATATATATATATATATATATATATATATATATATGCAATACTTGCGCACACTTTTCTTTGTATTATTTTTAAATTGCGAAAAATTGCTAACTTGATCTCGAAAAGAATGGATCAAAAAATTTGGAAAAAATTCTGGAATGGAATGGAAGGGTGTAGATTCAACGAAAATTATTTAATTAAAAAAAAAATCAAGGTCATCAGTTTTCAGTGAAGACTTGCACTTGGCCGGTTATTTACTAATATAAGCAAAATGATTAAAACAAATATTGATACCGACATTCATACTAGTACTATTTGTAAAATTATCTTTTTTCGAAACTTGGATATATTTATATCTTAATTGCAAGGTTAACAAGTATCTAGTTGTGATACTCTCATCCTATGTTGAGCAATCGGTTAATGAGCCCTATAAACCGGTTTCAATGTAAAATAAACTACAGCAGTTATGTCTTCTTAAAAACTCTTTTCTTCTTTTTTTGACTTATAAGAATTTATGTGTGCTGAAAGAATCAGATAAGAAATTATATAGAGGCTATTTTGAGGTTAATAGAGAGATTTTGTAATGCTTATTTTTACATACCTTTGTCCTTATCGTTATCTCAAACATACGCAGTATTAATGCGAAGGAATTACACTTTCAGACTACGAATTGCAATAAAATAAAATAGAAGTAAATTTAGGTTACTATTCATCTTAATTCATCTATAAACTTAGGGTGGTTCGTGGATCCGTGGCGTAGTACTTGCTTGCGGTGCAAAAGGTCTCGGGCTCAATCCCGGCAGGTCGGCATACTTTTATTTTATTAAGTTATTTAAGAATATTTGGCCTGAACACGTACGTAGGTATAGTTGTTTGCAGAAATGCAATAACGTCCGCAGTAGGTCTACTGCGTTGTCTAAAAGGTGCTGCGAAATACAAAAATGTATGTTCCGGCTCTTGGACAACGTTGACGGGTATTACTGCAGTCTCGCCATATCCTTAGAATATGAAAAAGGGTAGATCACTACTCAGGCGGGAAGGCGAACGATAAAAAAAAAAAGGGGAATTTTTTTCATTCATTTGATGGTCAAGGACACCGGTTATTAGTAATTTGTAAATTTGATGGGTAAACACAAGTTTCCAATTTAAAATTGTGTCTAGCAGGTTTCTATCCCTCCCTTCAATACTTTCAAGCTAATACGAATGTGCGATAAATCAAATTTTATTTGAGAATAGCACTACACAACAGTTATCACTACTGCACCAAACACTTCATTTTTTTACTCGAAACGTGTTACACTACCTATGTTAGCAACATGGTTAAAGAAACGCATGTCGGGTGCAAAAATAAAGTATTTGTTGTAGTGGTGATAACTATGTTGTAATGCTGTTGTGGCAAAGATTACAAAATACCAACATAATTTGAATACTAATTAACTATTGTTAGTATTATTTCTAATAAAAGATTATAATTTCAATTTTAATGTATTTTCTTTATGGTTTGTATATCTAAGTAGGAAAAAAACAGGGCCCCACCATAATAGGGATAAGAATAACGAACTACAAACAACATATCTTATAGGTTCCTAAAGAAGTAAAATCGTTATCCTTAATAAAAGTTTCTCTTATTTCGTTTCAATACCGTAAAAGCTCCAAACCGGTGGGTGCATGCTTCAAATAACGATAACAGCTGAGTTGAGTGAGATATTTAATTTCTTCCCTTTTCTATTGCTCATGCGTTGCAAAATCTCTCTAATATTTTGAGTTTATATATTTCGTAGACATACTAATAAAAAAACTTATTTTTTTTTCTTTAAGAAATTATAAAAGTATTTCTATAATTGACTACTATTATGTCAAAAAATGAACATTTTTAATAAATTAACTCATTTAAATTTTAGGGACGTATACGATCTCATACCATTTATGCTTTGTTGAAGAGTCACCTTTCACAATCATATTATTAGTAATTCTGTAAATTAAATTAGACCATAGGACTGGCCGGTGCACAGAAAATTGTTATGCCGCAAAATTGTGGTATTTGGCTACTTTAATTGGTCAATTGGCAATATTTTAATGAAATCTATTTTTTCTTACAAAAACAGACTCTGCATAATGGTTTTCATTGAGACAAATTACTTGACAAGGATTCTCAATAGTCATTACTAGCATAGTGCCATATATTTATATATTTTTTATATATTTATATATAAATATATAAATATATATATATATATATATATATATATATATATATATATATATATATATATATATATATATATATATATATAACACGTAGGCCAAAAAGTTTTTGGTCAGACACATAGATGTCGCCCTTTTTAAAAAATCTATATGATTTTTAGAAAGTATCAGCCTTCAAATGATACATGTCAAAATTTCATGACATTTCGACCATAAGTTTACAAGTTACAGTTGTTTTAGTGACGCTACTTTTGATATTTTCATAACAATGGGAAAAATCGAATTTCGTGTGTTGATTAAACACTATTTTTTGATGGGAAAAAATACCGTTCAAGCAAAGGAATGGCTTGATAAGTCTTACGGAGACTCCACTCCTGGAAAATTATTATAAATATTACAATTACATACCTCGATATGCACCTTTGACACACTATTAGAAACTATTTTTATTTTTTTCTTATCAGAAGTCGATATTTGTATCTTTTAAATATAGTATGTTTAATTCGTTTTTGGGTCACAATTGTACTATGGTAATAGTTTAATGACAGTAATAATTAATTAATTAATTAATTGGTGGTAAATTCGACTTAAGTTATTTACGTCTTGTTTGTCATTACATGCGTGTTTTTCTTTTTTAATGTGTATTATTTCTTTGATAAGAAGTTTGTGATAGTTCCTTTCCTGGGTGACTATTTTGGTGTTTCGGAAATCAAATTCGTGTTTTTCAGTACTTTCATGTTTATGTAGGGCAGTAGACGCGTTTTTTGTGTATTTATGCCCAGTTAGTCTTTTGCCAAGGTATTGTGTCGTCATTCCTATATATTTTTTAGAGCAATTAACACATGGGATGGAATATACTACGTTTGATCGTTTGTTAGATGGTGTTTCAGCTTTTAGTGGTATGAATAGCGATGAAAGACGGTGTTGAGCTTTGTGACAGACACAGATATCGTGTTTTTTAGTGTTCCGTATGGAACACTTATAAGATCACTTCGGTGTCTGTCTGTCTGTCTGTCTGTCTGTCACACCCGATTTTCTCGGAAACTATTTGACATAGAAAGGTGAAATTTGGTAATAATATAGGAATTGATGGCCTCATCAGAGCCATGTAGTTTTGAGAATTAAATTTTGACTTAAGGGGTTAGTTTTGGGGGGTGAAGTCGGAAGCGAAAAAAAAATTTTTTTACTAGGTCATCGAGTGTGGTGTCAAATGAAAGCTTGTAAAAACACGAGTAAAAAATATATATATAATATTATACTTGCGCGCACTTTTCTTTGTATTATTTTTAAAAATTCGCGAAAAATCGCTGTCCCGGGCCTTATCTCGAAAAGTACTTATCAAAAAATTTCGAAAAAATTCTGGATTATTCTCCACAGGGTGTAGATTGAACGAAAATTATCACGAGTGCATTACCTTTAATAATTTATATGGTATATAAAAAAAACAAAAATTTCAAGGTCATCAGATTTCAGTAAAGATTGGAAACAAATTTTGTTGAAAACTCATTTGGGGTGTGTTTTGTGAAGTTACTGATCATTTTATACCGCCGTAACATAAATTTTGACTTAAAGAGGTGAAAGAAAATTTTTTTTTACTAGGTCATCGAGTGTGGTGTCAAATGAAAGCTTGTGAAAACACGAGTAAAAAATATATATATAATGTAATACTTGCGCACACTTTTCTTCGTATTACTTTTAAAAAATCGCTGTCCCCTACTTTATCTCGAAAAAAAACTGATCAAAAAATTTTGAAAAAATTCTGGAATATTCTCCACGGGGTATAGATTGAACGAAAATTATCACGAGTGCATTACCTTTAATAATTTATTTGGTATATAAAAAAAAAATAAAATTTCAAGGTCACCAGTTTTCAGTAAAGATTGGAAACAAACTTTGTTGAAAACTCATTTGGGGTGTGTTTTGTGAAGTAACTGATCATTTTATACCACCCTAACAAAAAATTTTATTCTAAAAACAATCAACGTACGGAACACTAATTGTGCAAGTTCAACTTGCACTTGACCGGTTTTTTATTCATTATGTATTTAATTTTTTTTGACAGTTGTAGTGTGTATGACATTGCCATATGTATTACTGTGTTCTTAGTTTTAGTTTGTTTTTGAATTTTCGTATTATAGAATTTATATGTTTGTTGTTTAATGATTGTCTCTACCAGGTTTTTTGGATAGTTGTTGTTACAAAGGCTTTTACGGACTTTATTTATTTCCTCAGTTAGGAATTTAAGTTAAGGTAAGAGCTCTATCCGTTAGTCCAATGATGACACTTTTCTTATGAGTGTTAGGGTGGTTAGAATGGAAGTTTAGGTAGCGTCCTGACCAAGTGTTCTTTGTGTACCATTAGGTTTCTAGTTTTTCGTTATCGGTGTTTCTTATCATAGTTATATCTACGAAGATAATTTGGTGGTTATTTTCTATCTCGATGGTGAATTGGACTTTCGGATGGAAACTATTAAATTCGTTGAGAATGCAATTTATTTTGTTAGTTTGTACGGCTGTAGTGCAGTCATCAACATATCTTTTAAAAAACAAGAACGGAATCTAAGTTTTTTTTGAGAATTTCTTCCTCTAAATATTCCATCACAAGTTGTGCAACTGTAGACGATATGGGAGATCCTATGGCACAGCCATCGAGTTGTTGGTAGAAATTATTTTTATATTGAAAATAGTTATTACTTAAGGTTAACTGTATAGATTCTATGAAAGCTTTTTGACTTAATGTAGTATATTCCTTTAGTTTATCCCACTCTTTTTTCAATATGTCGGTTAGTAGTTCAATGGAAATGTTACTGCTACCACATCAAGTGACATTAGAGTATAATTTTTGGGTATCTTTATGTTATCAATGAATTTTTTAAAACTAGAGGAGTCTTTAAGATAATAGTCATTTTTGTAGGTGATTTTTGATAAACAATTACTTAGGTACTTTGATAATTTGTAAAACGGGGACTGTAAACTGGAAACAATTGGTCGTAAGGGTGTTCCTGGCTTGTGGAGTTTTGGTAACCCGTAAATTTTTGGTGGTAATGGGTTAGTTGCTTTTTTTCTATTTCAGTTATGAACTTTTTGGATTCAATTTTTTGGATGAGAGTCTTGTTTTTAATTTGTAAGTTTTTTTTTTTTTTGATAGCAGGTTTGTTTGGTTTTGTTGTGTCTAACTTTAAATTTATGATTAGTTATTACATTTCACTACATCCGCGCGTATACTGTCTTGAATGCCATTAGGTTTATTCTGAATTACACTTTCTATGCTAGTAATATACTCTATAATAGGAATTTCTTTTTCGGTCTTAATAGGCAGAGAAAATTGGTCACCCAGTGCCAGAACTTCAGCAACTTCTTTTGGTATTGGTGTATTAGATATGTTTTCTATCCAGTCGTTAGTGTTAATATTTTGGTTAAATTTATCAGATGTTGCTATTAACTTGGATAGTTTTTTTTTTGGTTTTTTTCGTTTTATATTATTAAAAGTCTTTTCATGTTTAACCCTTTTCTTTTGAAATAAAATCATTAAAAATGTTTGTTGGTAATAATTGTTCCAATTCATTAGTGAGCCATTCTAGTAAAGATTCACATTTTTTTTTATATTATGGGTTGAATCAGTTATTGTAAGATTTAACATTTTTGCTTTAGTTTTATTAATAATATGTTTAAATTTATCATCGAGGTACGTACTTGTTAAATTAATGTGAGTACAATTCAAATGGAAAAATACAGAAGGTATGTTTAGATTTTTTACATCGGAGGAAGAAGATCCTTCTGTTTTTTTGTCTCATCAACTTATTAACTGTTTTGGAATATGTTCTTAATTTTTCTGCACACTCTTTACCGTAGACTTGGCTTATAATATAAGACAAGTTAAAAGAACAAAACAATTTATTAAAGACAAACCTAACATTAGCATACTGAAACCAGATAAAAGCAACAAACCTGTAATCATGAACGCTAACGAATGCGAATCTAAAATGGAAATGTTACTGTCAGACAAACAAATGTACAAAAAACTACGCTACGACCCAACAAAAAACTTAGAAATTAAAAACAACACTTTCATCCAAAAAATTGAATCCAAAAAGTTCATAACTGAAAAAGAAAAAAAGCAACTATAACCATTCACAACGCATTACCACCAAAAATTTACGGGTTACCAAAACTCCACAAAACAGGAACATCCCTACGACCAATTGTTTCCAGTTTACAGTCCCCGTTTTACAAATTATCGAAGTACCTAAGTAATTGTTTATCAAAAATCACCTACAAAAATGAATCTTAAAGACTCTTTCAGTTTTAAAAAATTCATTGATAACATAAAGATACCCAAAAATTATACTATAATGTCACTTGATGTAGTAGCATTATATACTAACATTCCCATTGAACTACTAACCGACATATTGAAAAAAAAGTGGGATAAACTAAAGGAATATATTACATTAAGTCAAAAAGCTTTCATAGAATCTATACAGTTAACCTTAAGTAATAACTATTTTCAATATAAAAATAATTTCTGCCAAAAACTCGATGGCTGTGCCATGGGATCTCCCATATCGTCTACAGTCGCAACTCGTAATGGAACATTTAGAGGAAGAAATTCTCAAAAAAACTCAGATTGCATTACAGCCGTACCAACTAACAAAATAAATTGCATTCTCAACGAATTTAATAGTTTCCATCCGAAAGTCCAATTCACCATCGAGATAGAAAATAACCACCAAATTAACTTCTTAGATATAACTATTATAAAAAACACCGTTAACGAAAAACTAGAAACCAAATGGTACACAAAGAACACTTGGTCAGGACGCTACCTAAACTTCCATTCTAACCACTCCAACACCCATAAGAAAAGTGTCATCATTGGACTAACGGATAGAGCTCTTACCTTAACTTCTGGTAAATTCCGAACCGAGGTAATAAATAAGGTCCATAAAATCCTTTAAAATAACAACTATCCAAAAAACCTGGTAGAGACAATCATTAAACAACAAACATATAAATTCTATAATACGACAATTCAAAAACAAACTAACACTAAGAACACAGTAATACATGTAGCAATGTCATACACACCACAACTGTTAGAAAAAATTAAATACATAATGAAAAAATACGATATCTGTGTCTGTCATAAAGCTCATCACCATCTTTCATCGCTATTCACACCACTAAAAACTAAAACACCATCTAACAAAAGATCAAACCCATCCCAAAAAATATATAGGAATGACAACACAATACCTAGACAATAGACTAAATGGGCACAAATACACAAAAAAACGCGTCTACTGCCCTACATAAACATGAAAGTACTGAAAAACACGAATTTGATTTCCGAAACACCAAAATAGTCACCCAGGAAAGGAACTATCACAAACTTCTTATCAAGGAAATGATACACATTAAAAAAGAAAAACAGGCATGTAATGACAAACAAGAGGTAAATAACTTAAGTCGAATTTACCACCAATTAATTAATTAATTAATTATTACTGTCATTATATTAACATAGTACAATTGTGACCCAAAAACGAATTAAACATACTATATTTAAAAAATACAAATATCGGGTACTGATAAAACAATAAGAATAGTTTCTGATAGTATGTCAAAGGTGCATAACGAGGTATGTAATTGCAATAATTAAAATAATTTTATTTTATATATTATGAAATTTAAACTAGGTGTTTATGGGTCTTAACAATAGTTTAATCGTTATATACAGATGTGGTGTCCTATGTTGAAAAATAATTTGAAATGTATTGATATTGGTTAGTTAAGAAACCTGGTTTAATTGTAGATGCACCTACAACCAAAATAAAACAAAAAAAAAATCATTGAAAATCTAGCCATGCTTGAGCGAAACGTCTGAGGAATAAGTTGTTTAATTAAAATATAACTCTATAATCCCAAGAAAGAAAATGAAAAATAAATTATAATCACAAGGGTTAAGAAAACATTGATATATATATATATATATATATATATATATATATATATATATATATATATATATATATATATATATATATATATATATATATATATATATATATATATATATATATATATATATGTTATTATTTGTTAATATACATACTTACCACCAACTGTAATTGAACCATAAACAGTATTAATAATACTCTCATTATTATTTAAACAATAAAATTTCCCTTTTGATCATGTTGTTTATATATAATTTCACTATCAGTGGTGTTGATATTGAGACAATAAATTTACATTGACTTAAGTGGTTAAAGTAATTATCTAGCCGTAGGTATCTAATTAAGATAGGAAGGGACATGAAAGAATTATGATCTTAAAAACTAAATAAACTCACTCTAAGATTTAGGTAATTATTTCTTGAAGTAACTTACCATCATCCACCCAAGTGTCCCTTTAATTGGCATGTAAATAAATAACTTGCGTTTTAACTTAAAATAATTTATATTATATAAACATCTTCTGGAAAAATGAACGAATGTAAATAATCTAGAAAAACATTTTTGAAAACTTAAGTTTACAAGAAAATTAACCAGTTATTTGAATAACCTGAAACCCAAACTAGCTTGAACTACAAAAACTAGACAAAATCATTTCTGGAAGATATCTTTTTAAATTGAAATCTTGATAGTATTATTAAGAATACTTATAATTCAACGGTAAATCTTACACATAAACAATTATCTCTAATAAGTTGCCCAAATACAGCGCAGAAAAGTGGACTTAACTATTAACAATTACAATTGACACAATTATACCTAAATCTATCTGATCTAGCCAGGATAATGGGCAAAATTTTTACTCAAAACCAAATTTCAGAAGATTGGAAAACCAGCAATGCAATTTTGCTGTTCAATAAGGATAGAGAAAGGGATTAGCAAATTGTACTCCTTAGCTAAAACGTTACTATATAGCTAACAATTAAATTAACAACAAACAAGATGCACGAGCACACTGCATTGACAGAGCAACAACAGGGGTTTAGGTCAGGAAAATCTTGCACGGATAATGTGTTTATCTTAATGCAAATTACGTAAAACACAACTTTAGGAAAGACACTTATCGCACAACATCATCAAAACTATAGAAAATGTCTACTCAAAAAAACGACATCTTGGCTAAAGTAAATGATGAACTCATAGAGCCAATAGAAAAAGGAATTCGCCAAAGATGCCCGTTTTCACTATAATAATATATAATAATTAGTAATAAAATTTATGACTTTAAGAAATTAGAACAAAAAGGTAGTTCTTGTTAGAATATGATGCGTACAATTAAAATCGTGTTTCACCGTGGTCAAATAAATTGGTTTTAACGCATTGCTAATAGCTAAATATTGTGACAACGGTTGTCCGTCGTTTAACGCCACCGAAAACAAGTACTGTCAAAATATTATTTCAGTTAAATTCAATCTCTACCTTAAGTAGAATTATCGCACATCAGCTAGTGCAAAATTGCCGATTTGCAAATTTCTTACTGTACAAACAGAAAAAAAATTGGTTAATTATTCCTGAATTAGAACGGTATTACTTTTATTCTTTTCACTGATAATCACTGATCACCTAGAGAGCGATATCAAAATATATTTTTTAAGATGTATTGAAAAATAGGATGATAACTAACCGTCAGTCGTCGCTAGTAGGATGGCATTTGCCCTCAGGTAATTCCTGTTTAATAAATATATTTATTTTTACTTCTTTCTCTAGCCTGTTAAGTAAGCAATAAAGCGTATTATTTGGGGCTGTCAGAATTCGTCTGTGCAAAGGATTGTGACAATACAGTCGACATCCTTAACTTCTGTTACTTTGCTCGTTATTAATAACTGAGAAACACATTCGTCAGTTCACTTCTTATTAGATTACCACGAAAAAATAAATCACAAAAATAGTTTGCTTACAATAATGACAGCCTTATTTTAGACAATTTGTGGATCCCTTACAGAACATCTTAACAATCTGCAAATTTGCAGCTACTAATTGGAGTATATAATTTTTATAGTAACATGCATACATCCTTTAAGTCCATCCCTATTAGGCATTATTGGAAACCAAATACAGCATTTTTTTATGAATGACATATTTGCAGTGTCACTAAAAAACGAGAGGGACGAATCACACGGTTAATGAATTTTTATTTTGAAACTAATTTAAGTTATTTTTTGGATTTCTTGTTAAGATCCTTCATATTTAAAGGACATTCTTATTGGGAATTATTATTATTCAACCTTTTCAAATAAATAATTCAAAATAAAAAATGTTTTCGACTTTTGGTTTAATATAGTAGAAAATCTATCAACACTTGTTTCATTGAATTTTGTTTTTCATATGGGAAAGGCTACTTTTATTATAGTCGAATCATGGCTGACCTACAAAAAACCAAGCTGAGGAAATCAAAGCGTTTACAAGGACAATCTTCTCACTATTCAAGAACACAATGCACTCTACGAAGTAGGACTTGTATCTTGACTTGTACAAAAAGGATAATTATATTTTACTAGAATAAGCGTTATTACACACTATCCGGCAGCTGGGGTGCATTTTTAAAAGTATAATTTAAATGAAAACAAATATGGTCTATCTACAGTGAGAATATATGTATGAAAAACGAGTTTAAAATTTTTCTCCTAAAACCGGATGTACAATAACTAATGCGGTAAGGGTCACGGGTTCAAACACCTAAAAACTTAAATAATTTGGTTTGGAATTTTCATTTGGATGTTTTAAAACTAAAATATTTTTTTATGAACTTCTGTGACATTACCGCATCTTAAGATGATTTGAAATTCGAAAGACCAAATTTCAAAAATATTTAGCTATTGTCTATATCTTGGCTTTATAATAAATTGAATTCTCAATAAAGAATCTACTTTTCCAGATACTGTAAGAAAAACTACAAGTAAAACTAATAAATTATAACTTTGTATTCCTAGATTTCAAACACTTATTCTACAGGGTCATTCGAATAAGGCTGTATTTGTAATTAAATCTTTTTTATAACCCAAAGTTTCTTTTACAGTGTTTATCCAAAACCTTTTTTATTTGATAATACAGGTAGTTTTATGAATAAAACTGAACATAAATCTTGAATATGGTATAGATCTTATGTATATAATACATTTTTTATTGTGGATATTCATACGTTGGGTAGAATAGAATCTTTTTTTTACTTTATCAGAGAACATCTTGCTAGTGTTCCATACGGAACATTTATAAGATCATTTCGGTGTCTGTCCGTCTGTCTGTCACATCCGATTTTCTCAAAAACTATTTGACATAGAAAGTTGAAATTTGGCACTAATATAGGAATTGATGGTCTCATCAGAGCCGTGTAGTTTTAAAAGTTAAGTTTTGACTTATAGGGTTAGTTTTGGGGGTGGAATCGGAAGTGAAAAAAAATTGCCAGATATACATATATATATATATATATATATATATATATATATATATATATATATATATATATATATATATATATATGTATATATAATGTACAACTTGCGCCCACTTTTCTTTACATAATTTTTAAAAAATTGTAAAAAATCGCTGCCGCCCCCCCCCCCGTTAAATCGAAAAATATTGATATAAAAATTTTGAAAAAACTTTGGAATATTCTCTGCAGGATATAGATTGAATAAAAATTATCAGGAGTGCATTACCTTTAATAATTTATCTAATACAAAAATTTCAAGGTCCGTCTTCAGTAAAGATCCGAAAAAAACTTTTTAGATTGTGTTTTGTGAAGTCACTGATCATTTTCGACCTCCGTAACAAATATTTTTATTTTAAAAGCAATCAACGTACAGAACCCTAATTGCGCAAGTCCGACTTGCCCTTGGCCGGTTATTTATTTTATTTTTTATTTAAGTATTTTTAGGTTAGAATTACTTCCTGGTCTTGGTCTTGTCAAAGATTATATACCTTCAAGTCTAGACCTGAGACCATTGAGCTCAGTTTCAAACTAAGTTCAGTTTTATAAAATCTAATCTTTGACGATCAGTTATAGTTCTGGGCAAATTATTTATAATCCGAAACTTAATTTTTCCCGCAATAATGTGGAAAATATATTCTTTTGTACAATTTCAGCATGTCTTGAAATAAGCAAAGTCAATAAATATAAACCGTAAATTAAAATATCAATTCTTGCATATCATCACAAAGGCAATGTCTCATACCTGTTATACAAACTTTGATAAATAAATCAATATTTACTTATTTATTTATTTTGCATTAATTACTTATATGAATATGCGAAAAATGTTGCAACCGTAATGTTTAGAAAACACGTAATATGATAGTTGAAAAATAAAATTATTGTAATGGAACATATAAGCTTTTAGGACTCCGCCTGAGGTGCCATTTTTTCGTATATCATGTGTTTTCTTTCTTAAAAAAATACTACTTTTCGAACTTGATATATACATAAGTTTTGTTTTTCTAATTTTTTAATAATAAATTCATTGGAATTCATTCTGTAGCCATTTAAATAAGTATTATTTCAATGCATAGACATTGGTTTGTTCCGGTGTTAATATATTTTAATTACAGGTAAAGCATATGTAAATGTACGTGTACGATTACGGTATGTGGAAGGAATCTCGAGGACTCTTATCAGGGGTTACTAGCTTGAGAATAAAATCGAAATTGAAGAGTTCCATCATCAAATTACACATATACCGAACCTGGTCATCGCTTTTATCATAATCTTCACATTCTATTTTATTTTTTTCAGTCGTTTCATTCATTTGTTATCGATTTCTTGTTATCTAAAAAAATGTCAATTATTATAGCATTATTTTGCGTTTTCAAATAAAATGATGACCTTGTGTATTGTGAGTTTAATTGTGTGTATTATACCATCCACTTCAATTTTTTTAACATAAATACATTCTGAAATTTTGCATTATTATCTTGCATGTCATATTATTAACTTAATATTTCTTGTTATCTTCTAATTTGTGAGAACGGCAATGAATTTGTTTGCATATAAGAAAAAATAGGAATATTTTACTAAGGAGACATGCAAGTAAAATCATTAATAATTAATTATTTCAAACTCGGAACATATCACCAACAAAAAAATCTTAAAAAACACCAACGACTGGTTATTCCCTAAATCTGGAACCATTAGACAATATCTGTACCGTTGGAGATGTTTTTGTAGAATTAGGACTTTAGTATAAATATACTCTTTAAAAAGACCTAACGAGGCGATCGTATGTCCAGTTATTCTTGAATAAAACACTAAAACATTAAAACGCAAATTAGTTTAATTTTAACCGTTAAAATAAAAAACTTTCCTTGTTACGAAATAAAATACTTAGTTTAAAAGAAAAATACATTCCAAGATATGTGCATTCAAGATCCTTAGATCACGAAACACATAGTTTTCGTTTCCGTATGTCTATCTGTCTGTTTAGCTGTCTTTCGATCTGTCTGTCTATTTTGCTGTCTTTATTCATGAGAAATCGCTAACGAAATAAGATATTGGTTTCAAGTGTAATTCTTAAAATTGGAATACAACCTATATTCTGTTTAGTTTCAGCAATACTTTTAAATTTTTTTTTGGTTTTCGGTTCAATAACACAGGTCAACATTTGATCTAAAAAAAAACACTCGGAGCAGTATGGTCCTTATGGGGCTTTTGGGGTCACTGATTACGATGAGCCGGTTGGTTAACCTTCATCACATCAGATTCAAGGTCATTTGAAGGTCAAATAGAGAAAAAACCGTAGGAAAAATCTGAAAAATTTCATGCGTATGTTTTTGAGGTCCCTGAGTCCGAATCTGTAGTTTGTTTAACCTTACGCCTTTTCCCAGAGGTCATTTGAAGGTCAAATAGGGAAAAAATCGTGGAAAAAAATCTGAAAACATTCATGCGTATGTTTTTGAGGTCCCTGAGTCCGAACCCGTAGTTTGTTTGACTCAAGCCGCCTTTCAGAGGTCATTATAGGTCATTGCATCATCAGTTTATGTTTATTTGAAAAATATGTATGGTCATTTTGCATTGTTAAATTTAATTTTGTTTTTATCGTACACTTGCGAAGCATACAGAGGTTAATTTTACGGTACATTTTTATTGATTATATCTTATACATATCATTTTACATTTACGTTAATATATCACAATCAAAAATGTCTTTTATGCTGCTCGGTCATTACAAGGGAATTAATATGTGAAATATAAGCTAAATAATGGCAGGTAGACTGATGCAAGCAAATGTTTTAATACTGTTTAAAGGTACTTATTAGTAAAACTTAAAATATTGTTTATATTTGTTCATATCAAAAATAGACTATACAAATATTTTGATTAGTTTTGTGACTGTGAAATAGACTTTTAAAATCTAAAAAAAAATTTGACCCAATTTTTGTACTCTCGATGTTCGTTCCAAATATCTAGTAAATTTAAAGTCCAGTCCGACTGTGTTTCTTGAGGTATAAATGAAACATTGTGCGTTATGTTATGTTTAAATTTCGTTTTATAACTCAATTCCCAATAACCGTTAATCTGTATACTTCAATACTTAATCCTTGTCGACAAAGAAACTCTAATACCCAATACCTTTGAACCCAATAACTTACTTGTACGGTAATTCTTATATCTACTTATACTCTCATATTGTCTTATATAATACCTTAATGCGTAAGTTAACTACTAAAAATGATTCGGCTCATACTTCGTAAAGAGTCTCGAGTGTCCAAGTAGATTTTCTAAATCGCGCAGTCAGTATTTAATATGACTTAAGCAAGAGTTTGCTTCTTTTAGTATTTATCAAAGCATGTTTGAAGTACTACTCTAAACGAGAACGCTTTCGTTTCTCGTGAAATGATCTTCGACTTGCTTTTCTTTTATGAGATTTATTTGATTCTCGCTTCAGGCTCCAGCAATAATCTGCCAACATGTTTTATCCCCCAAAACACCTTGATACCTTTTTTCAAATGCACTCAAGTCTTGGTACATCCTTTCTCCATGTTCTTCGCTAAAATCTCCGAGATTTTCAGGGAACCAATCAAGGTGTGAATGGAAAAAATGCAGTTTCAGACTCATTAAACACCCCATTTCTTTATAATTTTGTACTAAATTTCCAACAATATTTTTGTAATTAGGGTTTTATGATTTCCAAGAAATTTAGTCGTCACCTCTCTAAAACTTTGCCATGCTGCTTTTTCTTTGGCATTCATTTTCCTCTCAAATACATCATTTTTTAGGAGGTCTCTTATTTGTGGTCCAGTAAATATGCCCTCTTTTATTTTAGCTTCAGAAAGATTAGGTAGCACTTTAAAAATATGCATGAAAGCAGGACTTTCGTTTCGGGTCATGGCCTTGACAAGTTGCTTTGCAATACCTAGTTTGATATGCAAAGGTGGAAGTAGGACCCTATTGGTTGATATCAAACTTGGACCTATGATGTTTTTTTCACCTGGAATTAATTCTTATCTCAACGGCAAGTCTTTCCTCGCATAATGCTCATCTCGAGCCCGACTATTCCACTCACAAATAAAGCACGGATAAGAAGTGTTTCTAGATTGCTGTCCCAGTAATATTGTAAATATCTTTAAGTCCCCACAAAGTTCCCACTGGTTTTGATCGTAATTCAATTTGTGCAATCGCAACTCAAAATTATGGTATTCTTCATCTAATACAACAGAACGAGCGACTGGTAAAGGGGCATAAATATTTCCATTATGTAACAAGATAGCTTTTAAGCTTCTTTTTGAAGAATCTATAAACAGTCGCCAATCACCTGCTATGTATTCTATACCGTATTCGTGCATTAACCCTTCAATATTATGGCAATAGACTAGATTATTCATTTTAGTAAAATATTTTCTGAATGGACGTTCTCTCGAACGATAGACAGAAATTTTTGTTCCTGTGGATAGACATTTTTTTTCTTTTAGCCTAGATGCTAAAAGCTCTGATCTATCTTTCGAGAGTCCCAAGTCTCTGCACAGATTACTTAATTCGTTCTGATTAAATGTTTCGGCTTCCGATATATAATTTTCCTCAACATCTGATTCTTCTGTGCTCAAATTTTTTCTTTCTTCGTGTTCGAATGTTTCATCTGGCATATCTTTATCAGTTATCACTTCTTGTCCCAATTCATTAATTTCCATGATATGATCAGAATTTGTTTCAATAAGAACTGGTAAAGTCACAGATGTTACACGTGCATATGAAATAGAATCCTTATTCTTTCGGTTGTACCCTTTCAAGTTTGTTAAGCGGAAGTAACAGTCGGTGGTATGGTCTGTTGGGGGTCTCCATATCATTGGCCGAGAAAATACCTGGTTGTTAATTCTATATAGAACATTGCGGCATTTATGACATATAGATTTTGGTGTGTAAGAGTTATCCAATGAGCTTGTATCAATATGATAAATTTGGTGATATTTTACTTTTAACGAATCTGAAAACATGAATTTCTTTTGTGGAATATACTCCCCACAAACAACACAAAAATTGTCGAGTTTAATGGAACATGACGAATTTCTTGTAGCATTTGACTCTACAGAGGCCAAGTTTCCCACCAATGTAGTGCTACGGTCGCATGATGACGACGCCTGCCGGCCCGCTTTCCCACCCTGACCAGCCGCCGATTCTGGGTTTCCGGCACCCTGTCTCGTAATTTTTTTAGGAGTAGTTGCCATGACGGCATAAACGCCGTAACCCAGGGACTTCGCCGGATAATGAGACAACTCCGTTGCCCACCGTCACCACGTGGAGGTGCCCTGGGTGCAACTACACCTTAATACTGGAGTTTAAAGCGAGACTGAGCTAAATTTATAAAAAAGAAGAGAATAAATAATTTCGCGAGGAATGAAAAAGCATTTTATTGTCAAAGTAAAACTCCAAATATATATACAAAGATACTTAAAATGACCACCATATATCTTTTGAGTAGAAGATCATGCAGGATTTGAACTGAATGATCTGAAAAAATAATAGATGAATTTTTTTTCAGATTTTTTCCATAATTTTTTCTCTATTTGACCTTCAAATGACCTTCAAATGACCTCTGGGAAAAGGCGTAAGGTCAAACAAAACTACGGATTTGGACTCAGGGACCTCAAAAACATACTCATGAATTTTTTCAGATTTTTCCTACGGTTTTTTCTCTATTTGACCTTCAAATGACCTTGAATCTGATGTGATGAAGGTTAACCAACCCGCTCATCGTAATCAGCGACCCCAAAAACCCCATAAGGACCATACCGCTCCGAGTGTTTTTTTTAGATCAAATGTTGACCTGTGTAATCATCATACTATAACCCGACAAAAAACGGAAGCTCCCGGGGCCTGGTTATAATATATTATAGTTTTTTCAACTTTCCTTGGAAAGTCTTTTATATTTGATGCGGTCAAATCCCCAAAACCATGATTTTTCATGCTGCAAGCAGTTTTATTTTCAATGAAATATATGAACGGGTAAAGAAGTGAGAGAGGATTCCTTTAAATATATATGTGTATATATATATATATATATATATATATATATATATATATATATACATATATATATATACATATATATATATATATATATATATATATATATATATATATATATATATATATATATATATATAAATCCCATCAAAAACATAAAATGTAAAAAAATGCAACGTAGTCCTTCCACCACAAAAAGTTGTGAGATCTCAAGTAAAACCAAGTCAGTTATTTTAGTTAGTATCTATGGAAGCACCTATTCAACAATTTTGTTATAAATTGTTATCTATTTAGCTACCTACCAACATTTATAGTGACCGTATCAATATTAGACATCTTTATTTCTATAATAAATATAATGACTTGGCATAAGAATAATCTACTATTTCGATTGATAAGTAAGTCTAAACAGTGCACTTCAGAATAAAGTATTTTAAATAGTAGATTATTCTTATGTGATTATGTTGCAGTGCGATTGCCAAGTCATTATATTTATTATAGAAATAAAGATGTCTAATATTGATACGGTCACTATATATGTTGGTAAGTAACTAAATAGATAACAATTTATGACAAAGTTGTTAAATAGGTGCTTCCATAGATACTAACTGAAATAACTGACTTGGTTTTACTTGATATCTACTTGAAACTACCGGAGTCGACATTAATTAAATGTAATCTGCCCAGACTTGTCACTCTCGAAAATGCCACGTATGCTTGACCGCATGTGAACACTGAAGAACCGATGGCCATCAGTGCACTGTTTAGACTTAGCCCCTGACTTTTTTGTATGGTAATAGATGAACATAAGCTCTATTAATAATTTCAAATTTAGTTTTGACTGGACCAAGCTCGTAAAGATGTTCATTTTTAAATGTAATATATATATTTTTTTTATTTTATTTGTGTTTTCAGGATCAACCTTTACTCCTTGTACTATACCGATAGAACCGTTGACTAAGCCAAGACTCCCGTCAATATTTCGTCTTAACTTGACTTTTGCTCCTATTTTAATAACTATATTCTCTTCTAGCCCTACTTTCATGGAAGCATCATCTTCATACTTTTTTATAATTAAAATGTACTTAAAGTATTTCACTTAACAATTTTTTAATTACACGAAGTAGTATTAAACGAATATATTTGTTAAATGAAAAATATTATTAAATATAATATATTAATTAATAAATAATAAAAATTATTCATAATTATGGATTTTTCAGTGATTAGTTAACTTAATGCGACGTATTATTTACCGAGACTCACGGTTGACCTTGCATTATGGTATGTATGGCTGAGCTCTGCGCGCTCTCCGCGCTCTGTCTCAAAAACGATTACGCGTATAAAAAAATATTTAGAACAAAATTTGTAGAGAATTTTATGCTCTACAATTTTCATAATAAATGCAAATATCATTGAAACCATAAGAACCGAGATATTTGAGAAAAACCGATTTTTGTGACCTTTTACCTTGAATGTCTTAAGACGCGGACTCGAGATTTTATGAGACTTTTGAGACAACTTTTAGGATGCCAAAATAAAGGTTTATACAAGTTTACAGCTTATTATCTCTCATTCCGAGGTTGACCCCCTTTTTTGGCTTAAGTGACTGTACAATTTAGGGAACGGGACTGAATTTTCGGGATGTTTCAGTTTTTCCTTCCTTTATAGGCTAAGCACTAACTAAATTCAAAATTTGAAGTTTGTGTGACTACTAGAAGTCCCTTAGAATTTTGATTATCGGTGAGTGTATCAGTGACAAAATTATAGAACTTCGACTGGCGATAGTTCGTAAACTATAAGGTATAAATAGTAAGTAATTTAGGAATATAGCTAGTATAGTATGCCTTCTTGGTCACTGAAAATTCAGGCTTCTAGCTTTATCCACAACAAAGTTACAGGGGGGTCGAAAGTGCCGTGAGTGGCTTCGAGAAAAGGATGGTACGGCTGTGCTTTCTACTCGACTTGGCAGGGGCACTACCGTGCCCTCAGATATATATATATATATATATATATATATATATATATATATATATATATATATATATATATATAATTTCGATTTGGACAATACAGGAAATCACTTACCGCGACAAAGTAGTTACAGGTTACAGTACAACAATATTCCAAAACTAAAGTAAAAAGAGCAGAAAAAAAACTATACATCATCATAAAGAAAACAAACCGTCGTCTACTTCATCGACAGCCAGAAGTCGTATGCCTCTAGAACACAAAGAAAAAGGAAGTCATAAAACTTATATCGTCAGTAATTCAGGGATATGACACAACAAATTATAATAAATGTTTGTCAACGTCACAGTGTAGGAGACTAGTCAATCCGAAAATCTTGGAGAAAGATGCAGAAGTGATACTGGTTTTAGATTTCGATGGTAAATAATTAAGAAAATTAATTTAGAATCGGATATGAAATCTCTTATCCTGAGAAAAACTGGGTAAAAAACCGATGGTAAATCACAATACGTTGGATAGCAAACCCATTGACACATAGTCAGAAGGTGTCAGTGTATGATCAAGTCCTAGCTCACTCTATTCTACTCCAAGAAGAGGATCCATAAGACATGACAATTTTACAGTGGAACATTAAAAGCATTAGGGTAAACAAAAAAGTTAAAATGGAAATTATTCATAAGGAATGATAGAAATTATCCATAAAGGAAATATTGACATTATTAATCTAAACGAAACTTTTTTAAAGAGCTTATCTAATTTATACGTTCAAAACCATATAATTATAAAACAAAACAGACAGGATGGAAGGAGAGCAATAGGTTAAAAGGAACATCCAAAAATATAGAGATATAAGATAAGTAAAGTTACCTGTCGATGGTCACTTTTTAGTCATCCAAGTGGGTTATCTGAAAATAGAAAACATTTATATAAACCCTAAGATGTTTGTGATATTAAATGGAACCAGATCTACGGGATAAAAACTGGCGTGGGGGAGTAGCAACTTGCTCCTTTGACAGGTTTATCTGGCACAGAAACTGTTCATCTTTCAGATATTTTGGGCAGTCGCTACCTATTATCCAATAAGGCCCAATTCCAATATACCATTTTTGGCGCGCACGGTAACACCGCAGGCGTGGTACAGTATCATTAGCCAGTTCAGTAGGACTTGCGCTCAATGATTTTCAGAAGTCGATGTTGGCCCCCCGGAGGCGCTTTTTCTTGAACAAGAAAAAAGGGAAAAAATATCTGGAAGGTGAACAGTTTCTGTCAAAGAGGCAAGTTGCTACTGCCCACGCCACTTGTTTTTCCCGTAGATCTAAAAACGCTAAGAGTCTAAAAGCAATTAATCAGAATAGTTGAATTCATGGGGGAAAATTTTATCATTATGGGGGATTGGAAAGCTCACAGCATCCAGTTGGGCTCCATCATAACAAATAATGGAAAAATCCAGAGGACGCAATAAGTTAGTTAGAGGTGATGGTCATAAACCACGGCAAAGAAAAAGTTATGTTAATTTGACTATAGTAGCATCAAGTTTAGACGCAAAATGTAAACGGGCCATCATAGAAGATACTGGTAGAAGTGATCATTACCCAACATGCACAACAATGCGTAATAGACCAGAAAGTTCGTAATTTACGGATTATTAATAACAAAAGAAAGTGAAAGTTAGAAAAAAGCCATTTGGGAACTCTATCAATCCCTTGCGTGATGTATGATGCACAGAATAAACTTTTTTAAAATTTGGCAGGTAGTAAGAAAATTTTCCAATCTTGACTCGGTTAACACTCTAAAGAAGAGTAAATGGAAATATTTCTAAATATGCTGGCACCAGCATCAGTTCCACAGAATATATAGTTAGAGAACATTAAATGAGGAGAAGTTAAAGAGATCATAATGGATAAGCTAGAGAGAACCCTGAAGGATGATTCTATAGTGTCTATGGTATAGAACAATGTTTCTAAGGTCTGACAGAATAGGGAGAACAGTAGGTCCTCACAAAGGCAATAGAGGAATTTAACAAGGGTCTCTTCTTAGTCATGTACTCTTCAACATATATACCAATGGATTGGATTTATTTCTGCAACACATTAACTTAGTCTACATGGCAAATTGCCATGCTATGACATTGACTATGATAGTTGACAGATGCAGTTTAAGTTCTTGGATGCGAAAATAAGAAAAGGAGAGTAAAGTAGTAACCATTGATGAAATAGTGGATCAAGAAACTGAGAAGGTAAGTATAGGAATTTTCTGCTTGAACCTAAACATGGAAGATAGGTAGAAGTTGGCCAGTGGGACTAATATATGCACAGCAGAACTAATAGCAGTCAGATCATCTAGTTAATTATGTAGGGAAAAAAGTAAAATGATAGCGATACAGGCATACAAAGGAGGAATAACTACGACGTCTTCGCAAAAAAAGGAGATTTATACTACATGGTCATAAAGTAGAAGTGAAAAATTGGTTTGGGTCTCGGGACAGAATGGGATCAGTGATGATCAGATGGCTGATAATTTAGCGGAGAAAGGTAGTAAAGACGGCACACAAATGAATAACAGATTACACTATATGGATGTGTTCAGTAAAGTCCAGTCTATGGAGAATTTTTAAAACAAAAATTGTGAAATATACAGAAAGGAGCGGAAACGAAATGGCTCAGAATATGTCAAACATGAAGAGACACCGCAAACGAAGCTTTAGTTTTATGATTTAAAATATATCAAAATTAATTATATCACGATATTATCCAAAATGAGGTTTAATCACTGCTTAGTTAAATTAGATAAGGATGAGGGACAGTCCCAATAGCGATTGTGGGGAGAATGGGGATCTAAATCACATGGTGTTGGGGTGCTCATCGGATCAAGCAAGCAAAAAAGTTTATTCATACTTGGTAAAGGAAATACAAGAGCCCTTTAAAAATATTAAACATAATATTCCAGCCGACGGAAGAAGCTGCATTAAACCTGATGAAGATATTGGAGAAAATGGGAAAGAAGTGATCAAAAACCAATTATATTAAAGAAATCAAACTTGAAAGAAAAATGCAAACAAATAAGTAAACATAAGACTTGTAGTCACAAGAATAACATAGCTTTAATTAAAAAATTCTTACCTTCCTATCAATTCTCATAATAGAAAGGAAAACCAGATACCTCAATCTTCTAACTAGAACCTGGGAAATATATCACAAGCAGCTGGACAGATGTTTGGGTTGGATGCAGAAATGCAAGTGGTAATTACAAACACATGAACAAAACAGACACAGAACATGGTTGTATTCATTTCAACTTATTTACATGTTTATATGTTAATAGCTTGTATAATTAATGCCTGTGAGAGTCAAAATTTGTTTTGTTTGAAAACTATGACAAAATTCTCTATATGATAAGACGAAATTAATCTATCTACTACTTCTTTTGAATAACAGAAATCCTATTTGTATCCGCTGGTCGTCCCTAAACTTTGTAACTAAGTTTTAAGTAAACGATTGCTTAATAAAAATTAACTACATGCTCTTGTTTAAAATTTTGGGGCAAAATTGTAAAGATATAATATAAAATATAATATTCTCTTATTTTTTAGTAAGTTGTTCTATCTGGGAATCAAATTTTAATTTGAAATCATGCAAAATACCAAAAAATTTTTGTGGTTCTCCTACTAAGATTATGCTCTTAATAAACTTGATGGCCAAATTGTTTGTTAGTTCGTGCTTTAAAACAAACTCC
>JAHKBH010002621.1:0-19380 GCA_019049505.1 Pachyrhynchus sulphureomaculatus
AATTACAGCATCTTAGGACATTTGGTATACACAAAGCCAATTCCTACCAATATGTATCTAAATCATACTTCTCAAAAAGTATTGGTGATCAACCCACTAGTCTATAAAACTCTATCAACGTGATGATCATTATTCTGTTTCATCAAAACCAGATAAAAGGATCAGCAGTCGAAAAGTACTGGATATTGCACTAATATTAGAGTTCGTTCAAAAATGTGGATGAGGTAACAATAAGAATCCGCTTGTGGATGCCGTACCGTATACCTTACATACGCGGTACTTCAGACAAAATAGCCAAATTGCTAAAAGAACAACACACACATATACACAACACCTATATGAAAAAAAAAACTTGCAAATATCGATGATCATTCTTATCTGACTGATTTGCATCAAGATTAATAAAACCTTTTCTTAAGACTATAATCTGAATTTACGCACTCAACAAGGTAGTGCATTATCCACCCTTCTCTTCCTTTTATTTTTTAATGACCCTCCCCCACAGATCTCAGAGGAAAGTATTCATGTATGCCGATGATTCAACGATAGTTGTAATTGACCGGTGCGACGAAAAAATAGCTGCTGTCATATCTATCAGGTTCCAGTAGTTTGCGCGTTGGTGTGATGCCAATAAACGATACGTTTGGAGGTCACAACAATAAGAGCTGCGCCTTCCGATTTTATTTTCCAGTTTTAGGGACATTTACCTTGCCCTGGGGGGACTATCAATTTCGTTGGTCTGAATATATGGTAGAGTCGTGTCTTAACTGGAGTCAGTATGTTAATAGGGTGTGCTCTAGAATCAGTAAGGTTTTTTTTACGTTATTAATTCCTTAAAAATATCTTTTCAAGGACAAAAACATTCTATAGTCTATTTATTTGAAACTGATAGTAACAAAAATGCTAGTGGACTGACCGGCGGTTCTATAACAGAGGCGTGCTATCTATTCCCAGGTGTTTTTTCAGATAACAATGCTCTTTTGTAACGAAGTTCTATTGCCGATCAAATCATTTTATTTACATACCCTCCTGTTGTCCCAACTATAAATACATATTTAGAGCAGCATGCCCAAGTATTAAGCCAGTTAGTGACAAGTCAGTTAGTGTCTTAACAAAATGTCTTCTCCAGCGAAATGTTCCCTGTTTGGGAAGCTAACCCATAATGAAAAAACGATTAAAATTGTGATTGTGTGACAAAATGTTCCTTAATGACCAGAGTTGATAAAGCCACAGTTTACAAAAGTTTTAAGAGAAGAGAAGAGACCAGACAGAAAAAAAAACTTCAGCTGACAGACAAACACAAAACAAGCAGTAAGGCGTATTGTTCATACTTTTTTTATGGAAAGAAGAATTGCAACTTTGGATATGATCCGGCAGGCTGCGACAGGCTACCCAGAAATACCGAAAATGAATAGAGTAAAACTATGGAGTGTTTTAAAAGGTAAGAATTTATATTGAAAAAAGTGTAAAAGAAAATCTTTATTGATAGAAAGTGGAGAAATTGTACACTGGGAGAAGAGACTATCTAAGAAAAGTTAGAAGAGCTCGTTCTGAAGGAAAAAGGATATATTAGATGAGACGTGGATAAATGAAGGATACACAGTCAAGGAATTTTGACAAGACGGGAATATCAATAATGCCCACCAAGCATTTAATGAAGGTCTCTCAATTGGTCTTAAACCACCATCTGGTAAGGGACTTAGGTTAATTATTAGGAATACTGGAAGCGAGAGTGGTTGCGTAGACGGAAGCCTTTTACTATTCGTATTGGAGGAAACGGGATATTATCACGAAGATATGAATTCCGATGTATTTGAAGATTATTTTTCGCGGATGATAGACTTCTGTTATTGTAATGGATAACGTAAGCTATCATTCTAAAAAATTAGAACAAATTCCATTCTTGAGTTGGCTGAGAAAGGATATGCAGTCTTGGATGACCGAGAAAATCATTTCATTTCCAAAAGGCATCATTAGGTCAAAATTATTGGAACTTGTAAAGCTTGAAGTTCTCAGAAATAAAGACAAGTACACAAGTTTTACTATCGACGAAATGTCAGCCACCATATCATTGCAAGCTCAATCCGATAGAACTTATATGGGCACAGGTTAAAGGTGAAGTTGCCAGGAACAATACGACCTATAAATTAGCAGACGTACAAATCCTTTTTCAGAATGCTATATTTAATGTTTCCACAGAAAATTGGCGGAAAAGTGTCGAGCATCTATTGCGGGTTTGAAGATGAAATGTGGACTGTGGACATGGTGGTAGTGGATGTCATTGTTGAATCACTAATTATACATGTAAATTCAAATGAGCCGGTCAGTGATAGTATTTCATGCCTGTAGGAGATAGAAGATTGGTAATACTTTTTTCATTGTTGTTTGACTTCCTTACTTGTATATTTTTTAATTAATAATGTTTTCATTATAAAATTTAATTTTTTCTATTAAATGTTTAAACATAAAACTGTTTCATTCATACTATTCGCAAATAATACGTATACGGCCAGGCGCACCAGCACTGGCCAGAACTATTTCAGCTATTTACCCCCAAACAGTAAAAAAAGGATCGTTTTCCAATTGTATTTAAACACAAGAGATTGCGAATATTAGACCGATGGCAGATGATATTCCAATAAAGTTGTTGAACTGCTGCGTTACAGGTAAAATATAAGTAAAACTCTGAGGGCCTTACTACTGCTTGATGCTAATTTGCATAATTCTAAATGACTTTTTGCTATCACTTTCAAATAAATAGAGTATAGTTATTGTTTCCTATTCGTTCGTGTGGGCAGCAATATTTTTTAATATCATAATTTGGAAAAAAGCGGTGGACATTTATGTGGTATTCGTTACTCAAAAAAAAAACAAATGGTTTAATATTTGATTTACCCTATAAATCTACTTGTCGCGACATTTCCCAGAAATATCGTATTTTGACCATGACCTCTATGTATATTTTAAAATTACTTATTTATATTCAACAAAAGAATTCTTTCGTTAGAGCATAATGAGTTTTTCCATGAGTATAATACTTGATTTAGAAATAATATTTGTCTTATGAGGCATTCACGTGAAAGCCTATAAAAACACCCCGGTTTATTGTGGAAGCAAGATGTTTAATGTGCTTTTTCAGGCTGTGAAGGATATTTCTTGTGGACTAAGCTTTAAAAAGAAACTTAAAAGGATATTGTTACGAAGTGTCGTTTACACTCTGAAGGAGTTTATTTTTTTTTATTTAGCAACGGCATTTGTGAATTTTTCGTGTACAGGTGTCTTGGCTGCTCGACATTTGTTACATTTAATAGTCTGTTATCACTGTAATAATAATATCCAAGTGTGCAGGTGTGCAAATCGGTTTGCTGGTATGAATGAAGTAGTAGTGTGTGTATATGTGTATGAGTTTGATAATAGGATATGTCATGTTTATGTTTGTCTTACTAGGGACGTTTTGTTTATATATTATATATTAATTTGATTAAAATGTAAGTTCTGGCTTGAGCCTCTAACGATTCTGCTCCATCAAGCTCATTTAGTGTTCTGATTTTGGAAAAATTGTAGGCGAAACGTTGGAACGTTACTCCAATTTGTCATGATCTAGTCACAACTATGATTTCTCATCAGACTAACCTATTTGTCTCCGAGAGTTGTATTTTTCTTGCATGAACGATATATATATATTATATATATATATATATATATATATATATATATATATATATATATATATATATATATATATACGAGGCTGGTTTGAAAAGTCCGTGCAAAAATAAAAACTACTTATGTGTTTGGGATAAAAACCTTTTTTATTTTTCGACATAGTCTCCTTTTAAGCTTATACACTTCGTCCAACGATGTTCTAGTTTGTTGATCCCTTCCGAATAATAGGATTTGTCCAAGTCTGCAAAATATCCTTTAGTGTCTGCAATCACCTCCTCGTTTGAATAAAATCTTTGTCCCGCCAGCCATTTCTTCAAATTGGAGAACAAATAGTAGTCCGAGGGAGCCAAGTCTGGAGAATAAGGGGGATGTGAAACGAGTTGGAATCCTATTTTCCATTAATTTTGCGACCACAACTGCTGAGGTGTGTGCTGGTGCGTTGTCGTGATGGAAAAGGACTTTCTTGTGCGCCAATCGCGGGCGTTTTTCTTGCAGCTCGGTTTTCAAACGGTCCAATAACGATGAATAATATTCACCTATAATAGTTTTATCCTTTTCCAGATAGTCGATGAGGATTATCCCTTGCGAATCCCAAAAGACAGTCGCCATAACCTTTCCGGCCGAAGGAACGGTCTTCGCCTTTTTTTGGTGCAGATTCCCCCTTGGTAACCCATTGTTTAGATTGTTGTTTGGTCTCAGGAGTATAGTAATGTATCCATGTTTCATCCACAGGGACGAAACGACGCTTAAAGTCCTCCGGATTCTTCTGGGAACAGCTGCAAATCCATCACACGATTCCGTTTTTGGTCAAGCGTGAGCAATCGCGGCACCCACCTTGCGGATAGCTTTCTCATGTCCAAATGTTTATGCAAAATATTATGTACCCGTTCAGTTGAGAAGCCCACAGCACTAGCAATCTCACGTACCTTAACTCTTCTGTCATCCATCACCATATCATGGATTTGATCAATGATTTCTGGAGTCGTAACCTCCACAGGCCGTCCAGAACATTCAGCGTCACTTGTGCCCATATGGCCAGTCCGAAAATTTTGAAACCACTTATAAACTGTTCTAATCGAAGGTGCAGAGTCACCATAATGTTTATCAAGCTTCTCTTTAGTCTCCTGAGGCGTTTTACCTTTCATAAAGTAATGTTTAATCACCACACGAAATTCTTTTTCGTCCATTTCTTGAAAATCACTCGACTTCCTTGATTCACACGAATGCCAAACACAAAGAAATAGACCAATATGGCTGAAACTTGGTGTGCGTTCATTCAAGAGATGCTACTAACTAAACATGACCTCGATACGCGCCGGTGGTGCCATCTCTCGGACTTTGCACGGACTTTTCAAACCAGCCTCGTAACAATAATTTTCAACTACAAATCCGATTTTAATGATTTTTTTTCACTGCATTCTAAGTTGAAATGAACCTGATCGGACAAAAAATGTTTAATTAAAATCGACCAAATAGTTTTGTAGATATTTGAAAACAAACATGTCTATATACAGATGTCGGTTCGGAAACGTACCTGTATATAGGCTAACATACGTATTGAATTCAATACATCTATTTTAGAAATCTGTTAAAAAAGCTAAATTCTTTGTACGTATTAAATGAGAATGATTACAGAATGGTAAGATTGAAGATATGGTTGAGGGCTTAACATTGGGATTATGATTTTTTATTATTAAATTGTGAAGAGAAACTTCAGACTTGAATGGGAAAACCAAGCGTGGTAGATTAAGTCCTAAATCGATATTTTCGGGCTTCGCACAATAGTTTGCTGACGGGTCGGCATGTTTTTTTTTGTTTGAAAATACTCGTTCTAATGAAATCCTGTTCTGCTCGACTGTTTGTGGCGGTTTTTTGATGGGTCGCTCCTGTATTTAATTGGGTGTGTGGGCTATCGTAAAAAAAGTCCCGTTTCAGGCACATGCCTGTACCTTGTATATTTTTGATACGGGCTGTACTACAACACAAGTTCGACGTTTACGATAATCGGAAGGTGCAGTCAACAAGTTAACATAGAACATAAATAATAACCGGTCAAGTGCAAGTTGAACTTGCGCAATTAGTGTTCCGTACGTTGATTGCTTTTCAAATAAAAAAAATTGTTACAGAGGTATAAAATGATCAGTGACTTCACCAAACACACCCCAAATGAGTTTTTAACAAAGTTTCCAATCTTTACTAAAATCTGATGACCTTGAAATTTTTTTTTTTTATAACATATATACCAGATAAATTATTAAAGGTAATGCACTCGTGATAATTTTCGTTCAATCTACACCCCGTGGAGAATATTCCAGAATTTTTTCAAAATTTTTTGATAAGTCCTTTTCTAGATAAGGCGGGTGGACAGCGATTTTTCGCGATATTTTAAAAATAATACAAAGAAAATTGCGCGCAAGTTTTACATTATATATATATATATATATATTATATATATATATATATATATATATATATATATATATATTATATATATATATATATTACTCGTGTTTTCATAAGCTTTCATTTGACACCACACTCGATGACCTAGTAAAAATATTTTTTTTTTACTTCCGATTTCACCCCCCCAAAACTAAACCCTTAAGTCAAAATTTAACTTTCAAAACTACATGGCTCTGATGAGGCCATCAATTCCTATATTATACCAAATTTCAACTTTCTATGACAAATAGTTTCGGAGAAAATCGGGTGTGACAGACGGACAGACAGACGGACAGACACCGAAGTGATCTTATAAGTGTTCCGTACGGAACACTAAAAAGGGTAACTGATATTCTAGTGTTACTATATCTATTTTCCCAATTATGCAGTTTTTCTATAGTTTTGATTATATAATTTTGGCCGGATGCGGAAAAGCATATGGCTATGAGCTACCCACGTCAAGAACATAGCAAATGGACATTACCTCATCTGCTATGTCAGTAAAAAATCCATAAGAAAGGTTTTCAAATAAAATAATAACTTTATTTCTAAAGAATAATCATTAAATAATAAAAGCAAAGAATGCGCATTTTTGTTGTTCTCCATTTTAATTGTTTTCTCATGTTGAAAAAAACTGTAATACATTATCATCAACACTCTCAAGAGCGTAGGGTAATAATCAAATTGTTGGTCAGTTAGTCTTAAAACTTGGGGTTCTATAACAAGTTTAAGATAAACCTGATTCAAGCAAGAAAAATCTTGCTCTGATAAAGCGATAGATTTAAAATTGTACACGTAACCATTCAGAAAAAAAGTAAATATATTTCTCGCTTCAATATTTATTGTACCTATTGTGTTAGATATACCTTTATTTGAAAATGTTACAATAATGTGTTTGAAAGTCAAAACCGCAAACAACCGCATGTATTTATTTAGAGAATAAACACATTTCTGTATTATATAATATATAATTATTTTAGTTTTGACTTTAAATGCCAAATAGTTGAGATTTAGTTATGCTGACAAGTTTACTGGAAATACCTAATTTAAAAAGTTACTAATTTATTTAAAAGTTGATATCTACTTGGTATTAGTAAGTTTGAATATCTTGTGTTCGAGTAATGATGATCCAGTAAAATTATAATTTTTATGGGAGATTTTGATACAGCTGAATACGTAGTAGATGTTATGTTATGGTTTTTAAAAAGCAGCCTACATTATACATCCTAGAAATATAACAGCGAGGATGTCGTAATATTCGACCGCAATGTCAAGGTGTCTAAACATAAATTTATATTTCACGGTACTTCTTAGATAGCGCGCTAGTGCTACCAAGAACATCATCATCGGAATTTCGCGGCGATACCTTATAAGATTTTTCGGTAACTCAACAAAGAAACAAAATTTGTACAGTTTTACTATCAAATTAATGCTTTCTTTAATTAGAATTATTTTTCGATTCAAATTGAGAGAGAAGTGATTAAAACTTTTCTCAGATAAAACTAACTTTCAGATAGCAGATAAAAAATAAGGCTTTTTGAAATTTTAATATTTTTAATGTTGTACTTTAATTTCAATATCTCTTTTCTACTCTTAGTGTTAGCCAATTCTCAGTATTGTTAACATACTTTTTAAGCTCTGGTTTGCATGCAATCGACATCTCTACAACCTACCTATAGTAAAATGTTACACTTTTAAATAATTTCTCTGGACCGATTAATAAAAATATTTTCTTTATTTTTTAAACACTTTTATGGTCTATATTCGGCCCAATAATGCGCTTAAAAAAATAGCCTATACTGACTCAAGGAACGAATTGTGATATAAAATAATAGTTAACTAACCCCTATTCTTAATTGGACAGTCCATTTCTATGTAACATGACATTTTTGTTACAGTTGAAGAACTTCAGTGTCTAGCATCCTGGAAAGAAGGTTAAGCGTCAGGTATCTTGTAGGACAAATCCATCATCACCATGTTACTTCAAACGAAGATCGATTCAGGTGTTTTGTTTATGAAAAAACAACTGCATCAGAGAATGCGGATGGGGTTGATTATAGGGTGGCACAAAGTGGCGATGCTACTTGTAATGGTTTATTTAGTGCTACTGAGGGTAGTAGAACGATGACTCTTCGACGAGGTAAGCTTCTATTTACAAATAGATATTTTCCTCAATTGATACAAATTTCATTAATAACTCGGTCATGCCTATATATATATATATATATATATATATATATATATATATATATATATATATATATATATATAAATATATATATATATATATATAATATATATATATATATATATATATATATATATATATATATATAAATACATATATATATATATATATATATTATATATTATATATAACATACTATATTATATATATATATATATATATATATATATATATATATATATATATATTCTTGATATTTTCCTGGTTTTAGTCTATTAATGAATGAACATTGGTTAAGTATTTGTTTTTTTATTAACGTTTTCGACCTTTTTAATGGGTCTTCATCAGAGCTAAAATAATTTACAATACATTTAGATGTTAAATATTTAAAATTACAGCACATTTATAATATGCACTTACCACAAACATCAACTCTTAAACCTCCACACAACATACACATATATGTATTAAAATTATATATTGATTTTATTTTATTTGTCACATTTTTATGTCAAGTGACCCGTCTACGGTGTTCACAAAACTGACTGGTATATTTTTAAGATTGCTTTTTATGTCTCTTTTATCGTTTATTACATTCTTATTTTTTTGGATTAAAACAGATTCTCTTTTTTTATATTATTTTCGGTACCAATGATTTTTGTTTGTTCGTAATTAAATGTGTGTTCTTTCTTTTTACATGATTACTGAGTGCAGTCACATTTGTCTTATCATACTTGAGTCCTTAATTCTATTTTCTAAATACTGGGATGTTTGACCCCTAGCAATCATTACACGGAATTTCATAAACTATATTATTTTTTTTGTTTTTTGGAGTTTCTGCTTTTAATATTGAAAAATGATTGGCCCATTAATTTATATGCTTTCTAGCCGGTAATGAATGCAATAGATATCTATTGCATATTGCTTTTAGCTATTGTTCTTTGATATTTTAATGGGTTATAGAATTTTTATACACGCTTCTTGAAAATTTTATTAATTAGATTGCTAGGGTATCTATTTAATGTCAGGGCATTTTTTGCTTTATTTATGGCATTTTTTTCGAAATTCCGGGTCTGATAGGGTTATTGCTCTGTCTGCCAGCTCTATGATTACCGATTTTTTCTGGTTGATAGGGTGATTTAATTCAAAATTTACATATCGCGAACTTCATGTTTTTTTAGTGTACCATTCTGACTTGAACATTTTCGCCTTGATGGTACAAGGTCACATCCAAAAAATTGATTTTGCTATTAATTTCTTTTTCGTAGGTAAATTGTAATTTTTCGTGGTATTGATTTAATTTTTTTAATACGTATTCGATTTGCTTTGGGGGGACTGCTGTTGTTCAATCATCTACGTATCTATAGAAAAACGGGACTTGAAATTCAAATTGAGATAAAACAGTAGATTTTAAGCCTTCCATTACAAGTTGAGCTACCACGCTGGATATGGATAACTTTTTGTATAAAATTGGCATGGACAAAAATAATAAGAAAAAAATGGATAGAAATTAAGAAATACACTGACATTTCTTTAGAAGAAAGGGTCAATTGCAATCAAACAAACATTAAATTCAACCTCTTTATCTATGAGAACAATGTATATAAACAAATAGCAGGATGTCCCTAAATTGAACCTTACAAGGCGAATTCTTTAATACGCTTGTTGCTGGTAATAGTCCTGTTCAGAAGCTATATTGTCATGTTAAAAATAGAAAGGTTTAAAAAAATCTTTTTAAATAATAATCCAAATTAACTACACTTCGATTTTTTATGGTCATAGCATACATGTTGTAGGGAAATATTCCCCTACAGGACTGACGTTATGTACAGAAAAACGCAATTTACGTTGGTTCTGGAATCGCTATATTACTATAATAATATCCCTGACGGAGCGTAGTAAAATTAATTTCAAAATCTTTAAAACAAAGATAAAGTTTTGGAAATCTAGAATCGTTACAATCTTTGCGCCAAAAGTTCAATCCATTTATCTTAATACAGTTTGTTATCCTGGAAATAATTAAGTAATACTATACAGTGTCAAAAATAAGTCAAGTAAGAATGCATTGAAATAAATAGTACAAAAAAAAGTTTCGAAATGTTTAGAACATGTTTATGTTCATTTTTGATTTGATAGTAATTCATATGTGGTTATGGTCCCTTACAAGGATTTTTAAAAGAAAATAACTATTTTTAATTTGGGATTTTTGTTATGAATTAGTTTTTTGCCACTCTTTTTTCCATAAAAAAAACTTTTGAGGACAATTTATTGTTTATTTATTTTCCTAGTCAAATTGAACAAACGATATCAGTTGACGACAGGGTTATTAGGCTACAACATTAAGAATGGTGCGTTTAAAACTGTTGTCACTGTCAAAAATTAGGAATTGTATGCAAGGTTTAAAATATTAAATAACCAAGTGATTAAAAATATTCAGTGTTGTCTAATCTAAAAACTTTTTAGATCAGAATAATGTACAGACAAGGGACTACAATACTCTAAACATTAATTTAAACTAACTTTTTATTTAATAATAATAAGTTTTTGCAAAAAGACTGCTACTACTTTATTATTTGTTTTTTTTTTATGGAAGTCAGCTCAGCAGCATCTCGATCAGCGGGAAACAACTGAAAGTTTATCGATATTCCCTCTTCTACAACTTGTCAACTTTACCGATTTAACAACTGTAAATGTTTGGATTGCCGATTAACCGACTTTTTTAAACCTTTTTTTTTTTTAAAGTAGCGAACGGTAACTTTTTGTATAAAATTGATTGTAATTATTGCTCCTCACAGACATGTTTGTGACAAAGTACTATATATGTTAATTATTTAAAAAAAATCAGCTTATATATTGACAAGGCAGACTGTTAGTAATTTTGTATTACTAAAAATATGTTTTTTGGTTTAATACTTTTCAGAAGTTACCAAATTAGTTTTTAAAATATGGAATTTTTTTGTTTTTGATATATATATATATATATAATATTATATATATATAATATATATATATATATAAATATATATATTATATATATATATATATGTATATATATATATGTTTGATAAATATATATATATATATATCATATATATATATATTATATATATAATAATATATATATAATATATATATATCATATATATATTATATATATATAATATAATATTTATATAAATATATATTATATATATATATATATATATACATAATATATTGTACACTATATATACACGTAGTTATATATAAGATCAAAGAGGAATTAAAAAATATCTAGAAAATTCAAATGTTCTCTATTCAGCTTCTGGTTAAAATTTGCATGCTATTAAAATCTGAGTACCACCTCGTGTCCGCACGCTTCAACAAAACCATGTTGGGTTTCTGTACTCTTAAACAGGTGTGGACAGTGTAAAAATTTTAGTTTTACAGACTTTATGTTATTATGTTTTAGACATTTCTTTGATTAAAATCTTATCGTAAAGTATTATGTCACTATAATAAGTTTTTGTAAACTAGATATCCTCAGTGAATGATGAAAATAATATTATCGTAAAATCTAATAAATTTTGAATTAAATAGTGTTTACAATCAAAAATAGGTCCATTTTCTTTAAAAAAGTAAGTGTTACAAAATAACTGAAAAATTTCTCTTAAATAATTTCGCAGTATAATTTTGTGCAATTTCGAGACAAAGCACCATCAAATGGCATTGTTTATAACTAATTTCCAGAGTTTAAGCATTGACGTAGAAATTCCAGTGATCAATTTCATAAAGGTGGACTATCAACCTTTGTTGTTACATGAAACATCGATGCCGTAAGAGAAATGATACAAATTGGCCGTCATGTAATTGTGGTCAGATTCAGGTATCCATTAAATGACATGCTAGAAAAACAAGATATCTTACATGAACATTTAGCTATGAAAAGTTCCTGCTAGTTGCATTTCCGTATAATTTAACAATTTAACCAAAACTTTAAAAAAGACTTGTCTCAAATGGAGCGAGAATTTCTTAAGCGTTTGCTTCAAACAACCGTCGTGTTTCAAATGTAGTTACAATATCGTAACTGTAAACTTTGGATTTTTTCCTGCAAACTTTTTTGTTTATAGACATAGTACAAGTGCTGCAGGAAAATTTCTAAAGCTCTACAGGAACGACGTGTATGCGGAAAAAGCGATTCACATTGGTCTTGAATAAAAATCGCTGTAAATTGCACTCTGGGGGAAAAAGTCCTGGTAAAGTCATTCTAAAAAGATGAGGGTTTCCGCTATAAAAAACTGCTTGGAAAGGGGTTGTACAAAAAGTGACAAGCTAAACCTCATACGGATCTGATGTATTAGCGCGCCGTGTATTCCTGGCATACACCACTCTGGGAGAAATTAAGGGGCTACATCCATCGTAAACACTTTCCATGAAAGTGCTTGTAGAATAGGCTCAAGTCGCCAACCGTTCTTTTATGTTCCAAGCCATCGAGGTTGCTGGTTTCCCATCAGGAGAATAATCCGCTTCTAATTGCAAATGTCAAAATGTCCAATGCAGTATATGTTTGAGAGCAGAGCCCCAAATATGAAAGCAGTATTCCATGATTAGTCGAGTTTGAGCTTTGTACAGAATTAAAAAGTTGTGGATGTAAAGCTTTCTAGTTCAAAACAATTATTCTCCGTTTTTGAGAAGCTCTCTTGGCTATGCAGCAGCATGTTTCATTGCCCAAGACATATTTACTCCCGAGGTTAACGCCCAACAGATTAAGTGGCGATGTTAAAAGAATGGAGTGTACCCGACATAACTATGTTGGGTGCCGCAACGTTAACTAATTTTAGAATAAACTGCCGCCTAGGTTTTTGTAGCATTAAATTCTACTTAGTTACTGACTAACTGAACGGCTGCCTGAAACTGAACGTTATTCAGCTATTCCGGCGTTCCTCAATATGGAAGACTCCTTAAACCATCCAATAGTTTTTGTTGCGTTTATCGCTTCAAAAAAAGTGATAACGGTTTTTTAATTGCTGCTCATGTGGCCAATTATCGCTTTAAAAGATAGAAGGCCTGCAATGCTAGTTGTCGTATAGGCGGGTCAAACAATCAAAATGTTTACAGACAAAAGACATGGAGTTAAATCCCTCATTAACCGTACAGTTCTGATTTTATGCCCACCTTTGTTATCCTTTTTGTTCGAATTTGTCAAAATAAAATGCATGAAGAACACCTTCTTAATAATCGAGGAAGCAGTTGACGCGTCTACATATACGTGTTTAAGATTACCAACTTACGCGTGAAAAAAAATGTTGGCAGCATTGTCTGATCGCACGCAGCAGTCCTATAGAATCTTAAAAGATAAACTACTTTAAAAAGCAATAAAAGCTATTTATATCCCACTAATTTGTGTTCTTCATGTCTTTTTTTTTAAAAAACTTTCATAGCAACAACCTACTTATTTCAGTAGACGTAATTGAGCTTACATTTTATAAAAATATTGTTTTTTCCCGAATATAGATAATAATTAAAAATTATATGTAATAATTCCACATCTAGTTAGTAATTTTATATTTTATCTTCTTTATCTTCTTTTATATCCACTATGTATAGCAATAGGAAACTTTTAATCATTATTCGTAGATCTCTGTTGCATATTCTAATTTGTCAGTGAGTCTAAAAAATGGGTCTCTCCAGCGTGAAATCAAAAGAAGCGAATTTTTCCAGTTTGTTTCAGTGAAACCCGCGCTACTTTGTACCTCCAGGGTGACAAATTAAAACTGCTCTAGCACAATCAACATGACGGGAAAAATTATGTTTCCGAAAAAATCAAAAAGTACCGCTACAGTTTTTTTTTTTAAAATAACAACATCAGGTAGTTGTTGAATTTTAATAGGCAAAATCCCATTACAATTTTTAATATTCCGTATATTTCCTAACAACTATTTTACAATATGGAGGGCCAAAATTAAAATGCCGACAACTACGGCAAAATTTTTTAATTAAATATCTTTTCGTTATAGTTTATTTAAAGAATTTTTAATCTGTGCGATGCATATATAATGTTTATATACGTATACGTATAGGAATGTATTTTATTTTATTTTTGCTTTTTTTTTTTTATGTTACATAATACTATGTACAGATATATAAAAATGAATCTAGAAGAGTTAGGAGAAGAGTTACTGATATAAATAACAACAAGAAAAGTAGATTTCAATGTGTAATAAATATGCAGTGATAATAGTGAAATTAAAAAAAAATTATTTTGCACCATATATTGAGTTTTTAAACATATTTCGATTTAGAAGGTAAAAGAAAGAGGTGTATTTTTGTATAGAAAATTTTTGTCACAGTGAATAACTATTCACCTTGAATTTTGAGTGACTTCCTTGCTATCTGTTATTCAACTTATTTGTGCTTCATTTCGTAAGAAATTCTGAGACTCTTGTCAAAGAACCAATTTTATGGTCGTTTGACGAATTTCTCATCTGCCAATGTATACCCAATGCATGGAGTTTTACATAATTACAAGGAAAAAGTTACGGTGAAATACGCAGGATAGGTTAAAAAATCATTTGCTAAGCTTTATTAGTTTTGTATGTACTAAAAAAATTTATGAGCTCTTTCAATATACTGTTGAATTAATTTATTCATTCTCTTTCTAATAGCACCTAATACATTTACAACTTTTGTAATCCCTTCAAACAGAAGATGCAAGCCTCTGTGCAGGAAAACCATAGTCGCTTCTCTTCTCGGCCATGATCCTTTGATGTTATCGTAAACGATTCCATTTTTCATTTTCGTCCCACCTTTCTTTGTAAAAAAAAAAAGTGTCGTTTTCCCTGGACATATTTGTTACGGTAAACTTGTACAGTAACTATATTTTCAGTGAGAAAAATAGATAACCAGCTTAGGGCAAGTCAATTTTAACTATTTATGTGGGATATTCTAGTTTTTTCGTTCTGCATGTGCGCGCGTACCGAGAATTGATCATTTTTAGTGATGGGCACAATTTAATCTAATTCCATAATATTGAGTCCACAGGATCGGGATATATCTATATCATCACCTTTGCAGAAGTAATTTGAGTGAACCATTTTTGACGCTCCCGTTCTGTTATGGTAGTATTCTCTGTCCCACAAAATATATTTTTTCATTGACTTGCTCAGCTCGTTTTCCCTTCGGAAGTATCGCAGCTAAATATAGCCAAACAGCATCTTCTAATTTTCCCATATCTAAAGTTACATTTCAAAACAATAAGGGACCCGATTTACAGTGGACTCTCAAAAATGACCTTCATCAATAGAAAATATAAATTAAGTAACTTATAGTTAGGCCAAGGCAAAAAGCTAACAAACCTTATTTGCTTACCTATTAGAGGGATATACTATATTTCAGTAATATGATCTCATCTACATACTTCACATCTCATATATAAGTATCAATAATTTTAATTATTGTTCGTCGTCTCTCTTGCAAATCCAATTTTTCATTGAGTCAGATTGTCTGTACAGCGTAAAATCAAACAGATGTAATCATAGGCTTAGCCGGGATTGTGTCACAATTTCAATTTTTTTATAAAAATGTCCGTAATTGTTTGATAGGTTACTCTTAACAAATCGGCAAATATTTTTTTCATCAATAACACAAAATGAAAACGAAAAATATACTGATATTGCCTTCTAACCTTAGTAAAAAACATTTATAATTTTTTTTTATGTAGTCTAATATGCAATGGAAATTTCCACTGCTCTACAAGATGGAAAAACGCATTTACGATGTTGATCGGTGACTTCAATGCCGAGAAATTGAAGCAGACACAGAGGACGAAGAGGAAGCTGCAATAGGTCATCAGGGGCTAGAGAGATCGAAACGAAAGAGGGAGAACACTAATTAGATTTTCTACATCAAAAATAATTTATATGTAATGAACACCTTCTTAAAAAAGAACAAAAAGTAGAACATGGACATGGGGTCTAGCCCATAAGTAAGACAAAAAAATGCAATATATTTCATAATCAGTGAAACAGGAGAAAGAACATTATCAAAAAGACATAAGTGTCCTTAATAGATGTTCAGTTGGGAGTGAGCAACACATCGTAAGAGAGAAAAGTGTTTATTAACATTAAACAGGAAGAAGAAACATACAACGTGATTCTTTAAAAGAAACCATAAGAAATGGGGAATCCTGGAAGATGCGGATTTCCTTTAGAAAAGAGATCGTTAAACTCCTTGGAATTGGAGTGACTTAGCCGTTTGTGACATATTTGAAAACATCAAAAATAGTATAGAACATGCCAATGACAAAACTTCCGCACAAAAAAAACAAAAAGAACATAAATTAAATCAAATAGTAAAACCAGCTAATGAGCAAAGGACAGAAATGGTAGATAAGAGCTACAGATGATACAGAACTATGAACAGAGAGAAATATCGAGGAAATTAGAAAAGACAAAATACCAAAAAAAAATGCAGATGGAAAATAAAAACGTTTGTAGAACATGAATAAAAGTTTAAAAGTAATGGAATAGAAAGAGACCATATGCAAGATTAAGGACATTCATGGTAACGTAAGAGCAAACAAAAGAGATATTTACAGTTCATCGAATTCTTTTATCAACAATTATATACTTTACAAGATAAAAACATGAAATCGAACATACCAAAAGCCCTTAAATCAGGGAATCGGAGGATATCCAAGACATCACAAGAAGAAGAAATCACATCAGCCTTGAAGGACATGGAAAAATAACAAAACTCCAGGTGAAAACAATATTGTAGTAGAGGGCAATTAAACAAGGAGGAACAACAAAATTATCAAATCACTTAAAATGTTATTCAATAAATGCCCTCCTGGAAGAGATAACTCCACTCGCATGGAAATAATGCAAACTATTGCTTATCATGCATAAATAATGAGATATTCTGGACCTTACAAACTATCGACCCATTAGCCTCCTGAAGCCATGTATACAAGTTATTCACGAAAAATACTTACCAAAGCGTTCTAGCAAATAAATTGACTCAGTTTTTCCTTCAAAGATGAACAGGTAGTGTTTCCGCTCGAGGTATTAAAAAACAACCATCATGCTTATGTTAAAATCCTCATTTGAAAATGTATAGAATATAATAAACCTCTTGTAATCATATTTGTGGACTTCAGGCTTTTATGATTCTGTTAAAATCACAGAACTTTTGGAAGCGCTTGCTGAGTGTCGTACTGGTCATCGATGTTCCAATGTAATTAAAAAAAACGATAGTTAAAACTACTTCTAGAAAAGTCTATTGTCTAAAAGATCACAGTAAACTGGCGAAAGACAATGGGAGTTAACATTGACGGTGAAAAGTTAAATCACCTCTGTTTCTCGACACCGACGAGCATTGTTTTAGTTAACAGACAAAATACAAGAAGCAAACTCATGCTACACTTGCTAGTGCGGAGGATCGTTGAGGAAGCTTTGAGATAAAGATTGTTTCTCAAATTGATCGAATCTATCCAATGGATCCATTTTATAGACAAATCTTGTATTATATCGACACTGATAAATCACTCAATAACGTAGAGTAGATCACGTGCAAACTATTATAAATACCTGGGACATGAAAATCAGCATAGGACGAGATAACCAAACACATGAAATTCATCGGGAACATAGTTCTCTGGCTTCAACAAAAAATACGTTTTTAAAGCTATCGTTCCTATATGTTTAAAAAAAGTAGTTTGACAGATGTCAGAGGGGGGGGCATTCTTAGGGGGCGGAGGCCATGTATACTGCTTATAAATAAATATGGATTTTATTTATTTTTCAAGAGATGTTTATTTGTATTGTATTAGGACAATGACTGTGGGAGAGTTGGTAGGGGGGGGGTGGTTAGCGTTAATTGCAGTAGATCATCAAATCAATTACGGTCAGGGGGAAGGGACGGGTGGATACAGGATTGGTTATTGTCAAATTATCCAGGTATTGTGAAATTGGAATGTAATTATGTGAGCTGTTGGTTAGTGATGAATGGTGTGAGTTATGGAGGTTATGGGACAAAGAGAATCGTTAGGTGACTATGGTAGCGTCAAGATCAAAAGTATCGATAGTTAGGAGTTAGATCACGTCACGTCGTGAGACGTGATCGAGTTTGCTGGAAATTTGGTACAACGGCCAATAAACAATATCTATTTTTTTTGGCAAGACTTGAAGGTGGCTTTCGTCCAGCAGTGGACAGTACCAAAGCTGATGATCAGTCCGAATGTGATGATAATCATGTACATACCCTTTCAATTACCAACATATTGGTATATACACCAAACCATTTGACTACCTCTATGACAAAATAAACTGCACTACTTCTTTTATACAACTGACTATCGCTTCGAATTTTTAAAATACAAATTTATAACCTGGCTATTTGTAGTTATATCAAGGACATACTCAATACCTCAAAATAAGTTCATATAGGCAGATATCTATATATATATATTATATATATACTATATATATATATATATATAATATATATATAGTTGATATATCATATTATATATATATATCTAGTCTGATTATATATATATATCATATATATATATATATATAGTATTATATATATATAAAAATATATATATAATAAATATGTATATATAGTCTATATAGTATATTTATATATAAATATAGATATATCTATTATATATAGATTTATATATATATATAATATATATAGATATATAGTATATGGCAATATTGAAATGAGAATAACATGGAAACGTTTTTTTATTTTTATTATATTTAGAATGGAATTGTTTTTATATATAGTATATTCCCATCTATGTTGGGAATGTTGAATCTTTTGGGACAATGACATTACTCAGTATATATCACCACTACACAAACACTTTATTTTTGAAGATTCGACGCGCGTTTCGCTAACCTTATTAGCTTCACAGCAGGAGCGAATTATCACAATCATCGCTCCTGATGAAGCTAGCAAGGTTTAGGCGAAACGAGCATCGGATGTTTGGTAAAGTGGTGATATTATATCTGAGTATAGAATATTCCATGTCAAATTTTTTTAATATTTGTTAAATGATTATTTATTATTTTTGTATTCAGCTTTTGGTA
>JAHKBH010002622.1:0-24577 GCA_019049505.1 Pachyrhynchus sulphureomaculatus
GAGAGGAAGTTCAGTTACGTCTCTCCAAAATATTTGTAAATTTTGTAATAAATCGCCAAAAACAAGTATAGTGAAGTGTAGTAGTTGTGAACAGTGGATGCACAGATATTGCTACGAAAGGAATAAGGTGAAAATTGACGAGGGAGTGGCTAAATGCTGCCCAGAAACTTTTGTGGAGGCCAAGGACATGTTGAACGAGCCTATTAATATAACATTGGAGAAGAACGCTGCGTGAAGAAAATGGATATTTGAAGTTGTTGTTAAAAGAAAAAAACCAAATAATGGCTGATAAGTGCACTATAATTAAAGATAAAGATTCCATAATTGAACTCTTGCAGAATAGGATAAAATTTTACAAAAGACGATCCGGGTGTTAATGACTTTGTAAGGAAAACCTTTTCAACCATAGAGAACAACTCGGCAACGACAATAAAGTTTAAACAATGAGAAAAATGAGTGGACGCGTGTGAAAACAAAAAAATTCGGTAAAAAGAAACAAAATGGAATTATAGGCACCAATGTTACGACGACGAAATCAATTTCTGTTGCATCAAAAAAGGCTTTTCTACTCGTGTCAAGATTAGAACCCCAAATACAACCGAAAGAGTTGCAAGATTTCGTGAAAACGCGTATCCCCGAGGCGGAGTGTTGTGCGCTAGAAGTGAAATATCTCGAGCACTATAGTCCGGTTAAAGTGTGTATTAATTCATCAAATCTGGATGCTGCTATGAATATCAAAATATGGGCCTGAAGGGGCTTTTGTTTCAAGATTTTTTTCAAAAATGGCAACGAATGGAGAGAAAAGATGGGTGAGAGTGCCACAACAGGGTATGAAATTCTCTTTTGAACTGTCAGTCACTGAGCCAAGTCAAAGCAGACTTTGTGTTATACTCTATTAATGTTATCTGTATTATTTGTATTAGTGTTGTATAATGACGAATTCCATAGATTTATTGTAAAATGTCGCTGGAAAAATAAAAGTATTATTATTATTATTATTATTCTTTTCACATTTGATCAATGTGGTTCCATGTTTGGCTGACGGGCCAAAACCAAGTCAGCACAAACGCTATTACCATTCCGTATTAAGGAATGACCTGACAATGTTACATGTTTTTTCAAAATCACTGACTTCTGAATGTTTCTGTGTATGTCTGTGGTTGAGTCCTAATTGCACTAAATGTGGTGTGAATGTTATTGTGTAAGGCCTGTGGCTGATATAATGAGGGGACAATGATGACTTTTTCTTGTCTCCATAGCCTTTTTATTTCCGTTGCAAGGTCTGTGTATTTGGACATTTTTTCTGTGTATTTCGTTTGGATGTTTGTGTCGTTGGGGACAGCTATGTCAATTAGATAGGTGACTTTTCCTTTTTTGCACTGAAAAGTAATATCGGGTCTATTAGCGGAGACTGTTTTATCTGTATGGATACCGATGTCCCAGTAGAGCTTGTAATCTTCATTTTCAAGTATGGATGTTGGCGTGTATTTGTAGTAGGGGATCTCTGTTTTCTATGAGTTTGTATGTTTGTGGCCAGTGCTTGGTGAACTACTTTGGCAGCTGAATCATGCCTGGCTGTGTACTCTGTTCCGGTCAATATTTTACATCCGCTCGTTATGTGTTCGATCGTTTCTTTCTACTGGTGGCATTTCCTACATCTGTCCTCTGCAATAGTCGGGTCTTTGATGATATGCTTTTGGTAGTTTCTGGTTAATATGACTTTATCCTGGATGGCAAGTAAGAAGCCTTCAGTCTCAGGGAATAGCTGCCCATCCTGTAACCAGGTGTATGATTGTTTTTTATTTACGTGGTCTTGTTCTATTGGTATCTGTGTTTTCCGTGGAGTGTTTTCTCTGACCACGTTTTCATCTTTTCCTGTTGTAATTGGGTGTGACTGTGTGTGTCTGCTGAGTGGTCTGCCCGGGCTAAGTCGAGAGTGTGTAGTTTTTGTCTGCTTTCACTGTCGCTGTGTGGAGGCTGGTTTGCTTGCTGTGAAAAAATTTCCTAAGTGTTTGTATTTTGTTTTGTGTGTAATGATCTGATGTCTATAATTCCTCTTCCTCCTGCCTTCCTCTCGATGGTAAGTCTTTCTTTGCATGCGTTGGGGTGTAATTTCCTGTATTTTTGGTGAATTGAGATCGTATAAGGATGTGAATATTTTCTATGTCTGTTTTGTGACCATTTGATGATACCAAACGAATATGTGAGTATAGGTATAGCGAACGTGTTGATGGCTTTAGTGAGATATATTTGGAGTTGAGTTTTGTTTGTAAAAGTTTCGTCAGTCTGTTCTTGAATTCAGTTCTGAGCTCTGTTTTGATGTGAGTATGGTTGAGTTTGATGCTTTGTTGGAAGCCTAGATACTTGTATGTTTCTTTGTCGAACATGTTATTGAGTGTTTCATTGTTGATGGTTTCTGTCTCATGGTGGTACTTCCATTGGCCTTCGTTGACGTGGAGCACTTTGCATTTACTTATACCAAATTCCATATTGCCATCTAAGGTGAATATTTCTGTGATTTTGAGGAGTTCTTTCAGCTGTGTGTTTGTGGCAGCATAGAGTTTTATATCATCCATATATAGGAGGTGGTTTATTTTATGTTGCTTCACTTTTTGCTGATATCGAAGCCATGCTCTGTTCTGTTTAGTATATTTGAGAGTGGATTGAGACAGAGGCAAAACCATAGAGCACTGAGCGAGTCTCCCTGAAATATACCCCGTCTGATGTACAGCTCTTCTGTTTGGATCCGTTCGGTTTGTGTTTCAAGGCGTATTTGGTTTTCCATGTTTTCATAATTTGCGCGAGAAACTGCCTGAGGTGTTGGTTGATTTTATAGATTTCTAGGGCCCTGATTAACCAGCTGTGGGGTATGGAGTCGAAGGCTTTTTTATAGTCTATGTAACCGCTGTAAAGGTTTCTGTGTTCTTTTCTGGTTTGTCCCATAATCAGCTGCTCTTTGCATCCTCCCTCGACTATTTTTCCTGCATCCCTTCTGCTCTTCTGTGAGAATATTGTTGTCTGTTAGGTGTTGTTCTATTTTCTTCGAAATTGTGGCTGTGATGATCTTGTATAGGGTTGGAAGACAGGTGATAGGTCGGTAGTTTGACGGGTTTGTGGTGTCTGAGCTTTTGGGTTTAACGTATGTTATTCCTTGTGTGAGGAAAGTGGGAAATGTGTGTGGTTGTAGAATGGCTTTGTTGATTTGGTGTGTGAGTGCTTCGTGTGTGGTGGTAAACTGTTTGTACCAGAAGTTTTGTATATTGTCTATTCCAGGACATTTCCAGTTGTGTGTTGTGTTTGATAGTTTCTGTAATTTCTTGTGTATTTAATGTGGTATTTTCTTGGTCTGTCACATATTTATGTTTGTCTTCTTCGGCTTTGATCCAGGGGGTGTTATTATTGTGTAGTTTGGGTTCTGACCAGATACTTTTCCAATAATCTGTGAGTTCTTGTTTGTTTGGTGGTTCAGTCACTGCTATCTCTTTGTTGTACATAGTTTTCCGGTAGAACTGTTTTTCGCTTCTTCGGAAGAGGTTGCTGGTGTCTTTCCTCTCATTTGATTCTTTGTATCTACGGAGTCTTGCGGCATATACAGATAGTTTTTGTTTCAAGGAATCGAGGATTTCTGGCAGTGTTCTGTTGGGAGACTTAGATTTGATCTTGTTTGCCCCCTGTGTGACACGTTTGGACGCGTTTCCGCTTAAAAAAACTGGGTAAGATGTCTTAGATCTCTCCTGATGTTGTTGATTTTGTTTTCTATTCTTATTTGCCATTTGAATTTTGGTTTTGTCCTGTTGGGGTGTCCTTGTCGTTGAGGGAGTTTTTGATTATTTTGTGTTAGAGTGGTGATTGCTGCTGCGTATATTATTGTGTGAATGTCTTCGATTGTGCTTAAGTCTGTTATATACTGAGGTATTATGTGCTTGTTTAGTGTGTTGAGGATTGGTTGCGTGCTCTGTCTGAAGATTAAACGAGGGATGGGATTTCTTGTTGTGGGATCGGTGCCTGACCATCGAGCTAGATGTGACTCCATTTTTGCTTTAAGTGCTTGTATGAGAGGTGATTCGGGGTGATGTTGTGTGGATGTTGTTGAGGGTGGCGAGTGATTCATGTTGTTGTCTGTGATATGGTGTTGCGCGGTACTCGCAATATTATTTTGCGTTATGCTCCTCCTGGGTGGTGAGTCTTATTGTGTTCGACTGGGTGGTTGTGTGTGTGAGGCTGATTCGGAATTTTGCTTTATTGTTTCTATTGTTCTAAGTATTATTATATTATTATTATTATTATTATTAAAACTCCAACAAACGAAAACATTTTTAGATACCATATGAGCCGTATTTTTTGCCAGGAGGCAAATATTTGAGAACCGTAAAACATCTCCTTAAATAAAACAAAATAAATATTTATACAATAACACAAGCCAACGACGAAAAAACTTTTTTAATAATTTTACCTGATTTCTATGTTTTTTGGGTATGCTGAGTCCGAAAATAATAATAAAAAAGTCGTATCACCCACCAATTTTTCACATTTCAATATTTAAAATGTGGAAAGTTTACTTTTTTATCATTCGAATGTTATTAGGTTGGCAATAAAATCAGAATTTTATAAGGTTGGCAGTAAAATCAAATGTTATTAGGTTGGCAGTTCCGATAAATGTCACAGCTGTTTGTTTTCTTCCAGTTAATATAACCTTGCATTGGTGTGTTTAACCCATGTGCTTTAATTCACACTCAAAGTATGGCTAATCGTGGTTGTAAAAACTCTCTCAACACTTTTTGTTATATATGTGGTGAGTTTGTAGTTAAAAAACATCAAAGAAACATTACTGACTTTGTAAAAAAAAATATACTTTGCATATTTTTTGGTGTAGAAATCGGTAATCAAGAAGAATACTGGGCTCCTCATAAAGTATGTTATGTTTGTGTCGAGGATTTTAGAAAATGGTATAAGAAAGAAAAGAAAGTTTTTAGATTTGTAGTACCCATGGTATGGAGAGAGCAAGAAAATCATTCAAATGATTGTCATTTTTGCAGCGTTGATGTTTCTGAATATAACTCCAAAAATAAGAAAGTAATTTTCTATCCTAACTTTACTTCAGCTAATCGGCCGGTAGGACATGGACCGGGACTTCCTGTCCCTGAGCCACCTCAGTCTATTCATGACGTTTTTACAGTTCAGTCCCGAATTTAATGATAGTCGACGGGATGATGACGAGTTTCAATGTTCTCTAGAAAAATTTAAAACCACAATTGTTTACACAAGCTGAGTTAAATGATTTAGGGAGAGATTTGGGTTTGACTAAGGAAAAAGCAGAATTGCTTTGTTCTAGGCTGAAAGAAAAACATTTATTGGAATCTGGAACATTTATATATTTTTTTTAAATTTTTTATTTAATTTAATTATTTATAATTTAATTATCTAATTTTTCTCTATTTTGAAATTTAATCGATGTCATATTGTGAGAGAACTGTGGGTCATACAAAAAACTAATACCCGATACGGTTTCAGCACCTAAAAATACATAACACTTAGATGTATTGGTTTAAAAAGTTTTTACAAATATTTTTTTGTTGGCCTGTGTAGTTATTTCAAAATTCTGCTACAAAATGGAGACCAAGTACGCATTTTTATCAAATATTAACTACCCAGTATTTTTGTAAGAAAAAAACCCATAGAAGAAACTGTAAATCTGCAAACTCACCTCTCACATCTTCCATTCCCGACAATTAATATTACCTCTCTTTCAAAAGTAGTAAAGGAAAAGTTGTTCAATATATTTAAGAAGACCCCTTAGAATTTATGACTTATTTATGTCTAAATTATTCCTGATATTAAAAGTTATTCACTTAATCTAAAGCACAAACAACACGACTCTTATATAAATAAATCATTTTATGAACAAAATTATGCTCAAAAGTGTTCGTAACTCTAATCGACTTTCATAAAGAAATTCATAATTGCATCTAACCCCTTTGAGTTGTTCACAAGTTATAAAGTATTTCTGGTTTTCCTGTTATTTTATATTTAAATTGAAACTTAATTTTTTACATTGGTTTTAGAACTCTGTTAGTCAGAAAATTGCAGAGTAAAGTCTCTAATGTTATGAAATAAACATGTTAGTTAGTTAGATACTGCAGGATAGTAATTATTTAAGTTGGTTAAGTAATACTGGCAGAAAAAAATTTTTGGTTCTGTAGTAGCTGTATAAATGCCTGTTCCAGCTATTTTCCTTTGTCTTTTTCAATTTCATTCTCTAGAGTTTTAAGCTGCGGCAGTCATTGATTGAAACCCGGAATTTTAATCTATTACACAGGGGAACAGCTGTTTTGGTGTCGAGGGTTTTTGAGCTGATTCTATATCAATTTGATGTCCTGAATTCAAATAACGTATTCATTTGTACCTAGGAGCTCAAATTTTTAAGATATACAATTTTAGAGAAATATAAGTTACATTATTGTAACTCAAATCCGTAAGTGTAGTAAATAAAAGTAGATACGAAAATTTTATTTTAGTTATACAAAATACAATATTATGTCGTACTTACAAACAAAAAAAAAACATTGAAGAAATGAAATAGTCACTCAAACACTTGGAAAGCTTCTTTTCCGCGACATTCTTGAATGTTTTTTTAAACAGTCCCTTTTTTAAACTCCAGCAGTAATCTGCCATCATGTGCATGTCCCATCTTCCTTGGTAGCGGTCCTCCATAACTTTAATATCTTGGTGAAAATCTTTCACCTTGTTCCTCACTCATGTCTCCTAAATTTTCTGGAAAACGGTCTAAGTGGCTGTGTAAATAGTGTATTTTAATACTCATATTGCACCCTAAGGATTTGAAACTATTAAGCATCTTGTTAACCATTTCAACATAGTTTTGAGCTTTATGTTTGCCTAGAAAATTTTCTACAACTGCAACAAATGATGTCCAAGCTTCTCGTTCAACTTGATTCATTGAATTTATGAAGGCAGGATCCTTAATTAATTGTCTTATTTGTGGGCTGTCAAATATCCCTGCTTTGAGTTTTTCTGTGCTCAACTGATGCATTTTTACCCCTATATATGCAAAACAAGACCCATTCTTATCAAGAGCCTTTACAAATTGCTTCATTAAGCCCAACTTTATATGTAACGGAGGAAGTATGATTTTTTCTCTTCAACCAAAGCGTCGTTAATGACATTCTTTCCCCAATGTCCATGTTTTCTCTCTGAGGCCAATCTTTTCTAACCCAGTGGTGTGTTTTGTCCCTACTATCCCAGAGGCACAAGAAACACGGATATTTCGTGTAACCACTTTGCTGCCCAAGAAGAAAGTTTACCATTTTTAAGTCTACACAAATCATCCATTGATGTTCATAATACTTTATCTTCTGCAAGACCAAAGCTATGGTATTATATTCTTCTTTCAGTTTCGTTGAGTGAGCTAGTGGTATTGAACCATATTTATTCCCATTATGTAGAAGGGCACATTTTAAACTTCGCTTTGAACTGTCAATAAATAGGCGCCAATCATCTGGAATATATTCAGAAAGTCCCATTTCTTTCATGAGTCCCCTAATTTCGTGACAAAATACAAGATTGTCTTCTTGAAAAAAGAATGGTAGCAGATCTTTTTCTCTTGTACGGTAAAAGGTAATTTTGGTTCCTTGTTCCAGTAAATTTTTGTCGTTCAACCTAGAAGCCAGTACTTCAGAAGCTTTCTCTTCGATAAATTGAGATCCTGGTGAGATCATTTAATTCATTTGATTGAAGCGTTGAGGAACTGATGACGTCCCCTCATAGTCACTGTTAGTTTCATTAGCATCAGAACTTTTATTAGCATCAGAAGAGCGATCAGAGGGAAAATATTCGTCATCAGAGATAAGTGGTAGCTGATGAAATGTTGGAATCGGTATTTCATCTGAGTGCGGGATAGGGCGTATTGCCGAGTCTAAATTGGGATAAGTCCACTTACTGCGGTTATTTCGATTGATTCCATTAGTATTTACTAAACAGAAATAACAATCATTGAAGTGGTTTTTTGGTTCTCTCCAAACCATTGGTACACCGAATTTTAGACATTTTCTTTTCCCCGGTAGTCCACTGCCGTAAATGCTCTGTACAAGTTTTACATACGAGATGCGGGGCCCCACGTTTTGTCCTGATCACCAAGCTTAACTCCAAAGTATCCAAGATACGCTCGCTTTACAAAGTCAGTAATAGTTTGTCTGTTTTGTTGAAACATGTATTCTCCGCATATATAGCAAAACACATCAGGTTGATTTACACAACTTCTTCTTGAACTGGAACCTGAACTCATTTTAATTCTGTTCAATAACACAAAAACACTCTTTCTTAACATAAAATAACACGCCGAATTCGATCTACTCTCATTAGTAAGAACGCACAAACTGACGAGACTTACCCGAGTTAGGTGATTTAAAAGGGTCAGTTCAGGTACCTGATAGGCAATGGTTCCACTATTTATAGATTTACCTGGAATTTACTCAATTACAGACTGACAATAAAACCATTGTACCTACATTAATGAATATATAATAATTTTAGAACTCTCATAAATGAATATACTGAATAAAAACCACATTGGTAGATAAGTTGATGTATCTAAAAAAGTAGAGCTGATAGAGAAAAACGGATTGCATGTATAGATTTAGCGTCCCAAATATAGTTAAAATCAGCTCTAAAATCCCAGGCACCAAAACAAAAATATTTTTTTGTTGCCCTGTGTTATATATAGATATATATATATATATATATATATATATATATATATATATATATATATATATATATATATATATATATATATATATATATAGTGAAATCTCCCTTGGGAGGACACCAACGGGACCGACCGAAAGTTTCCGTTCAAGAGGGGTATCCGCTTAAAAGAAATACAAAAAAAACTTTGTTTTTTTAATGAAAACTGTAATTAAAGAATTTGTGACATTCAAAACGTATACATACGTATGTACATATATTTAAAATAAACATAAAACTTAAAACTTAAGGAAAAAAACAAAGATTTGTTACCTTTAGATACATATAAAATGTAATAGGATGGAGTTATACATATGAAATGAAAAGTCGTTTTAATAATGCAAATATTCATATATTGTTGTTTGTCTTCTCTTTTTCTTTAAAATCGCGTCCACAAATCGTATTTATAATTTGGGAAGAAGCTCTAAAGACTCTGCATCTCCGTGATCTTCGGCAAAACCTTTAAGCTGATTGGTTAGGGTAATTGCTTCACCATAATATGGGATAGCATCTATTGGTACTGGAACCTCATCGACATCAGAATCTTCGGGAAGTCCTTGTATTTCAACTGGATTTTCAATTTCTTGTTTTGAATCTGGATTTTCAACATACAAATTTTCATCTATGTTCAAATGTTTTTCATTATCAGTTTACTCCAACAAATTCTTATTTTGAGGATATCTGCAAGTACGTTAAGTGGTAAGTCATTTTCTGGATCAGATGCAACAGCCTCAGTTAACTGGTCTTCACTTTGCATATTTTCATGCTTTAATCTCGTCTTAACGGAAGCAATTTTTAACCGTTTCCTTGATTACTTGTTCCCAAGCGGTATTTGCAAAGTAAATTGCATCCAAAGGCATAATTTTCTTAATTAACTCAAAGCTGTACCAGCAGTTTCAATGTTTACTGTCAGGTGTTTTAGTATTAGACTTCAGTAATAAATTTTAAAATTTTTTATAATTCCCTGGCCAAGTAGTTGACAAGCCGATATTACAATTAGGGCGCAGAAACAAAATTTTTTTATATTTTTTAAGCGGACGTCTTTTGGATGAGATCCTGCATTGTCTAAAAATAACAAAATGTTTCTTTTTTCTTTAGTCATTTTCCAATCAAGAACTTGCAATCACTCTGTCATAATTTCTCCTGTCATCCAAGCTTTCTTATTATTTTTCCAAGTTACTGGCAGGTTGTTTATGTCAATATTTTTAAATGCTCTGGTTTAGCTGCCTTACCAATGACTAAGAGTTTTTCTTTTTCTCCCGCCATATTTGCAAAATGCAAAATTGTTAAACCTCTCTTTCGGATACTTATCACCAACACATTTTTTTTCTTTTTTTAATGTTAGCGTTTTTGTTGGGTAAAGCCCTAAAATACAGGCCTGTCTTATCGGCATTATAGATGTCTCTCGGTGAATATCCCTTAATTAAAGAAGGGCATTTTTCCCAGAATGATAAAACATCTTCAGCAATAACCGAAGCTCTTCTTCTCCTGAAATCGTTTTAAATCTTATGTTGTGGCGGATTCTAAATTTATTAAGCCAACCAAAAGAAGCACTGAATGTAGAATGTCCCAGAGACTTGGCTATTTCTTTTGCTTTGCATCATATTAGCGAACCCGAAAAAAACATTAAAAATAAGTTTTTTGCATATTTGTCACGACAAGCCTAGTGGTACTCTCACCCTTTTTATCCTTTCTTTGAATTGATATGAAAGAAAATCAACGCACTAATTCCAGAAAATCTTATCTAAAACAAAAAAAAAAATTGTGCATACCTGTCAAAGGAGTCCCCTTGTGGCGAGCTGCTATAAACCAGTTAAAATACAACTTGCCAATTTTGGTACCATCACCAGTCAAAAAAGCGTCATTTTTATTCAAATTGCTGTTCGACATTCACTTGTTTTAGAAGAATTTCTTTATGTTCAATTCTATCAGTAGCTTCTGTTTTTCCGATATTAAAAGGCTTGGTTAAGTCCCTTACACTTAACTTTTCCTTACTGCGAACTTCAACAATCTCAATTTTTTATTTAAGCATGAGAATTTTTCTATTTGAAGTCATTTCTACAATGAATGTGTCGCCCACTGTGCCTCTTTTTCACATAGGTGTCAGACTAACATTAAATTCTTGCGTCTACCGAAAAATTGAGATCAGTAAATCCCCGATTTTACTCGGCGAAGTCACTCAGTGAAGGCAGGCAGCGACGTTGGCGTGCGGCACGATTGGGAAATGTAACAGCGATACTCGCCACAGAAAAATGAGATAAGGCGTTTATTTTTTATTGTTTTTTGTCCGGTTAAGAGAACATTTTTTTGTGTCCGCGTCCATTCAAGAGAATGTCCGTCCAAAAGGGAGTTAAGTTAGCACAATGCCAATTATATGAGAGTCGGTCGGGACCATGCGAAACTGTCCGTTCAAGGGAGGTGTCCGTGTAAGAGGGGGTGTCCGCGAAAGGGAATTTCATTATATATATATATATATATATATATATATATATATATATATATATATATATATATATATATATATATATATATATATATATATATCTATATATATAGCATGTTTTGGTCATTGCTTATTACATTTAAATGGCGGATTCTTTTAATCAAGAAAAGAAACATTCTCTATCTTCTTTATTCAATTTAGATATTTTTAAAATTTTCTAAAAGTTTAATTTACCAGCCCTTATGGGACGTCTGATAATATTGCTGCCAAAATGCCAAATTATTTTGTTCCTCTAGGTATTCTTGTCAGGATTCACTAAGTAGCAGCTCGTCGTCGTTGACATTTATCGTGCTATCTAGAACCCCTGTTTTTAGTGTTCCGTACGGAAGTGCTATTTAGAACCACTATTTTTAGTGTTCCGTACGGAATACTTATGAGATCACTTTGGTATCTGTCCATCTTTCCGTCTGTGACACCCAATTTTTTCCAAAACTATTTGACATAAAAAGTTGAAATTTGGCACTAATATAGGAATTGATGGTCCCATTAGAGCCGTGTAATTCTGAAAGTTAAATTTTGACTTAAGGGGTTAGTTTTGGGGGTGAAATCGGAAGTGAAAAAAAAAAATACCAGGTCTTCGAGTAGGGTGTCAAATGAGAGCTTGTAAAAACACGAGTTCAAAAATATATATGTTGTAATACCTGCGCACACTTTTCTTTGTATTATTTTTAAAAAATTGCTAAAAAAGCTCTGCCCTCCCTTCTGGAATATTCTCCACAAGATGTAAATTGAACGAAAATAATCTCGAATGCGTTACTTTTTGATAATGTATTTGGTATATAAAAAAAAATTCATACTCATCAGTTTTCAACAAATATCGCAAGGCAATCACGGTACGGAACACTAATTGCACAAGTCCAACTTGCACTTGAACGGTTTTCTAATAACGGGCCATAATGTCCCAAAAAAGTGTTTATCTTGCCAAAATTTAAGATTTACCTAATAATTGCCTACAATAGGATACTGGGAGGTACATTAATTTTGCGCTCTTTAGAAAACAAACCCAACAATGTAAAAAAAAATAAACTTATTAAACTTCTTTATACGCAAGTGTCAAAATTAAAGGGCTAAAAAATCTTTTAAAGATGCAAAAGACAACCAAGCCCTACAAAAAAATTCGTCTTTTCCGATCTAGTCGACAATCGACAAGGATATCAATATGAGAAAGTAGTATTTTTCAAGACGATCTGATTAACTAAAAATTACTTAATTAAAAAAATTAAACCTCAATTATTCGAATTATATGCTGGATTTTGAAGCTAGAAATACAGAGATAACAATAATTTCAGTATACAAACCCTACAAAGGCTTTCCGGTTCAAACGAAGATAAGTTTCACAATGAGAACTCCACGAGCCAACGATACAGTTCAAACAGAGACAATTTGCCTTTAAGTGCATAAACGTAAATAATTAATATTATTGCTTAGAATTTACATTATAGTTTACGCATAATATTAATTGACAATCATCTAGTTAATTTACTATTTGTTTTAGAATATTGAATACAAGAACTATAATTGAAGAAACCATGAATAGAATATGTACTAATGAAGATTTTTCATTCTTTGTTAAAATGAAAAAAGAATCGTTATTGCAATTTTTTTTGGAACTTTTCATTCTGGAATAGCACTGAGGCCACAAAATAAATTTGGAACTTTATTAAAAGAAGAAACCTATAGATGTGCATCGACTACAGTAGTCAACCTAACTCCAACTCAAAAATTGATTCTTTTGCTCAAAGTTCACATTTTACTGACGGCTGAAAAGTACAAAGTTGAACCTTGACCTCATTCCAATTTGAATTTTATTTGCAGACAATACTACACTTCTCACATCGTGCCTCAATATAACAACTGCCCTGGATAACTCACAAGTTACTCTCAATCAAGCTAAAGAGTGGTTTATTTAAAAAAAAAACATTCTCTGACTACAACAAAACGGTGAATATATTCTTTTCCCAGGGAGCCCATGGGGGACATTGATAATTTTGACTGTGCTATATTCCTCAGGATGTAGCTGGACCCGAGGTCGAACTGGAACTTACATGTGGAGCATCTATCTCCAAAAATCTTCAAAAATATATTTGTTATCATATTTCTCTCAAGGCTTGTTGACACTCCGGTTACCATTACAGCTCACTGTGCATTAATCCCTTCTCATATTTCATATGGACGGATAAACTGGGGTCAAGCAGCAGCAAGAATCCTTGTGCTGCAATGAAAAGTGAAGCATGATAACAGGTTTGGCATTTTGCAATGACAACAAAAATTTATTAATCATCATATTTGAACACTAACCCTATTAAACAATTGCCGGTTGTCCTGTAAAATACCAAAAATTTGGTGAAAAAATTTTTTGGTGTGGCGGGCATTTTACAGTATGGAGAAGTATCTCAGTATATATATATATATATATATATATATATATATACTATATATATATATATATATATATATATATAGAGGAGAAGGGTAGTCTTGACCGACGACTAGTTAAACAGCACTATTGTGTTCTTGAGGTAAGTGGTCTTTGGAAAAGAACTAAAAAGTTTTGGACACCTTTTTAGCTACGCCAAGCTTTCGAAAATATTTCATTTTCTTCATCAGGGCTACAATTACAGTAGAATATCAGTATTTTTGAGATTAAAAGTAAAGAATAACCCTATTTTATATGTAACATTAAAGTACTTACTGCTAAGTGGTGTGTTCAAAAATTGTTGTTTGTGGGGGCACTTTATTGCACTTATTCATCAGTAAAAACAGAAAAAAACACAAGAAAACTCGACATATCTATCTCTGGGAAATATAATATACAGTGAATTTTGTGGTCGCAAAATGATTTTAATTTTATAAAGGATTTTTTTTTTGTTATGTTTTCTTGTCATTTTGCTAAGGGCAGTGTATTTCTATCTCTTAGTTAAGTTGTGGTTAATTTATATTTGAAAATAGATTGACGTAGACATTTTGTTTGATCGTTTTAAAGTTAGTGAAAATTAGTGGGATGGATGGGAGGTGTCCAAAACTTTTCAGTTCTTTTCCAAAGACCGCTTACCCCAAGAACACAATACTGTTATATATATAAATATATATATATAATATATATATATATATATTATATATATATATATATATATATATATATTATAAATATGTATATACATATATACATATATATACATATATATATATATATATATATATATATATATATATATATATATATATATATATATATATATACTCCTGGACAAAATTAACGCAACAATCTGAAAATTAATTTATCTTTTTCTTATGTCAGTTTTAAAGTTTATCGAGTTTGAATAGTAGGCTATGCATATTTTGTTTCGTTGTTCATGACAGAAATCAAAACAATTCGTTTAGATTTACAGTTTTAAAGAATTTTTTAGAAGATAAACAATTTTCTGTAATAATGCGATAGATTTTCTTTAAAAGTAAGTTTATAAATTGTTCCCTTTTCAAAGTAATACGTTTTTATGGTAGACTATTTTATTTTTGACCTCGAAGAATTAGAAAAATGAATCGAACAAGGAATTTAACTGAACAAGAGGTAGTGCGAGCCTCAGTTTTATTGGATGAGGGATATTGTCAGAGTTATGTTGCCAATTTGTTAGGTAAACATCGTTCCACAACAAGTCGTATGGTAAGACGCTTGAATGAAGTAGGAACTTATTCTAGAAGGCTAGGGCAAGGGCGAAAACGATGCACTAGCGAGCTAGATGAACGTTTTATAAGACAATATGCTTTAAGAAACAGGACTGTCACTAGTTCTATAATAAGAAACGATTTCGAAGCTGTTCGCAATGTCACAATTTCTTCTAAAACAGTTAGAAGACAGATAATGAAGCTAGATTAAACAGTAGGAGACCAGCCACTGCGCCCTTGCTTACTAGAGAGAACAGAGTTGCCAGGTTACGTTTTGCTCGAAATCACGAAAACTGGTCTGTGGATGATTGGAAACAAGTTTTCTTCACAGATGAAACTAGGGTTAGTCTAAAACATCCAGATGGTCGTGAGCGAGTATGGCGAAGACCAGGAGAGAGGTTTGCTCCTTGCAATATCTCTGCAAGGATTCCATTCAGCGGTGGCTCTGTTATGTTTCTGGGGTGGCATCTGCTTTGATGCTCTCACAGAGTTAGTTCCTGTCCGTACGAGATCCATGAATGCTGACTACTATCTTGAGAATATTGTAATAGAACATGTGATGCCTTTCGGTCATTTTGTGGGGCCCAATTTCCTGTTTATGTAAGACAACGCCCGACCTCACGTGGCTAGGGAGGTACTCGATTATCTTAATCAAGTTGATATACCGATTATGCAATGGCCACCAAAAAAGCCCTGATCTGAATCCGATAGAACATGTATGGGATCACCTTAAGAAAAATGTGAAACGTCATATATCTGCACCTAGAAACCTGAGGGGAACTTGAAAATGCAGTTATCACAGAATGGGAGCAAATTCCGCAAGATTTTATCCAAAATTTAATTAGAAGCATGCCTAGGCGCATAAACGCTGTCATCCGAAGTAGAGGAGGCAACACACACTCTACTAATGTCCCAGTTACACCATTAATTTTGCTACTAGTGTCCCAGTTTATTTTTTTCATTATTACCTAATTTCAACGATTTTGTTATTAGGTCTTAAGAATAATTTTAATTCGAATCTTATAGAGAAATTTGGTAGCTAATTCACTTTTAAAGTATCCAAATAAGTTTTTTCTAACTTTTAGTGTAACCAATGTTCATAAAAGATTATTAAAATTAATTCATTATAGAGATTTGTATGATTTAATATATTGTTGCGTTAATTTTGTCCAGGAGTGTGTATATATATATATATATATATATATATATATATATATATATATATAATATATATATATATATATATATATATATATATATATATGTACATACATACATATAATATATATATATATATATATATATATATATATATATACATATACATATATATATATATATATATATATATATATATATATATATATATATATATATGTATATATATATATATATATATATATATATATATATATATATATATATGTATATATAACATATATATATATATATATAATATATATATATATATATATATATATATGTATATATAACATATATATATATATATATATATATATATATATATGTGTGTATATATATATATATATATATATATATATATATATATATATATATATATATATTAACTCAAGCTAACTTGTAAAATAGATGAATCATTTTATAAGCGTCGTAAAACCAAACCCCTGAAAATAAAATGTTACTTCTACTTGATTGAAATACAACGCTGGAAGCGTTGAACATAGCAAAGACTAATGAGATGTAAATAATGTTACAACTGCTAGGTCTTACTACTCACGGCTTCAGCCACTGGACGCTTCTTTTTTTTTAAACCTATGAGCAATTATTATATTTAGGCAACAGAAAAATGATTGAGGACAATCCAGTTCGTCAAGAAACGCAATATCAAGTTGCAAGTTTATTTGCAGAAGCTTACCAAATAAGCTGCTATCATTGGCCCGTGAACAAAAATGTCTTTCCCCAACATTTGTTTAAAGCAGTTGAAAAATATAAATGTTCTCTCTCTTAAACAAACTCAAGTATTGAAAGCACATCGATCTTAGAAGGCATTTCTATTACTATCATTAATAAAAGAAAGATTACCACATTTAAAATAGTGAACCGTCCACTTCGAGATTTAACGCTAAAGCTTTAAAAAAATCTTCATACGAAATCTGTGGAAATTACATCAAGTTCTTACAAATATCAATAAATCAAAGAAGGAATCAAGAAAAAAAAGAAAATCACCACCAATAACAAAAATAATACGATATATCTAAACCTCCGCTATAAACCTGCCAGTATAAAACCACACTCAGCAGGCGTCCAAAAAAATTCTTCGATGCCACCGCAGGCCGGCGGTTAACAAAGAAAGGCTCTTTTGTGAACAACAAAAGAAAGCAGAGGAAAGTGACGGACTCCTTCGACCTAAGGCAACAATTTATTTATAAATATGATTATACAATCACGTAAATAAAATTTTAGTGAATTACATGTGCTAAAAATTTTACTTATTAGAGTGAAATATTGAAATATGAGTTTTTTTATTAAAAAAGTTTTCTAGCAGACTAAATTTAAAAAAAATTCCCCTAATTCTAATAACAATAGTCAAAGTACCTTCACATAAAAAGACAAATAATAAGAGTCATTAAAGAATAAACATCCGGAAATGACTGCAAGATTATCAGGTACATAAGAACTGGTATACCAACTATGCAGAACACTAGTATACCGCAAGGCCTTACAGTGGTGGTTGAATGTACTAAACAGCACACTGTATCCATTGAACTCAAAAACTATAAACCAATCCTGTAAATTTTATAAAGTATTATTAAAGCTTTTTTGAATTTGAATTTGACATTCTGGTTAACGTTGGACGATATTGTGCAGTTGTATGATACACCAATGATAACGTGAAAAAATATTCATGACGTCATTTCTTTAGGGTCGATTTTTTCCTTTGATTTTGAGATCCACTAATACATTTTTCGCAGGAAAAATCAACATGCTCTTAACAGTTGTAACCATACAAACGGTATTATCGCTCTTCGGTCAACACCTTTGATCTTTCTCAACGAAATGGTTATATGAGTTTTGCATACGTTTGCTCTTTTTGCTGTGACTTAACAGGGTTTGTACGAAATTTATTTTGATATATTCACAAGTTTTTCAAACGAACTTCGTTCTTTTTAATCAAATTATCTTACTTTTTTATTGTGCTCGCACAATTACTTTTACTCGCTCTATTTGAACCCCTTTGACGCGTTACACAATTTTAAACGTAATAAAGTTAGACCCTAAAATGGATTAAACTAAATTAATTTATCTTTATTTTATAGAGTGTAAAGAGCCCTTTTAAGAAACTGTAAATTAATTAAGGCGCTGTATATATAAAGGCTGGTGTTTCGAGTTTTTACGATCTTCGTTAAAAAATTAGGTTGGGTTGTTTCGATTTTTAATTGAGGCCGATAGGGTAGTGGCGTAACAATAGAGTGGCAGGACGGGCAAAATGCTAGGGGGCTCCCGCCCGGAGGGGCCTCCCGGCCCGAGTGGGCCGTGAGTACAGGAGGATCCTAACATTTATTATTAAAAAATTTAGTAAAATTTATTAATTTTATATTCAATAAATTTAGTTACCTATTAAAGTACATACACAAATTTAACAAAAAAATATATCAAGATTTGTAAGAAAAAGATATCGCCCAGTTTTGGAACGCATCCCGTACGTAGTAATAACTCGCCACTTGTAGACGCAGCGTTGTAGCCAACGCTGTCAGCTATGGAAGAAATGTTTTGTTTTGTCTATGGTTTTTTTGTTAGTTCATATTTTCGCCGCCGGACTTCTTTCGTGGCACGGTCTCTAGTAATAGTGACGCTCGGGGAATCCCCGCTTTCTGTTTTGTAAGTATAAATCAAAAAAAAAACCGGTCAAGTGCAAGTTGAACTTGAAAAATTTTGTTACGGTGCACCTTGGGACCAAATGCCGAAAAGGTGGCCATATGTAAAAAAGTATGAATAATGTTATATCTATCTTTATAAATACATAATACTCAAATCCGTGTTAATTTTCATTTAACTTTAGTTAACTGAAACATTTCGTTTTTTACATTTTTAATTTCAGATCCCTATCAGCGACATCGAAAAAGCCCTATAGTCGAAATTTCATGAAAATATGACATAAATTATCATTTTTATTCGCATATGGGATCCGCCATTTGTTTTTTCACATTTTTGATTTCAGATTCTTCATCAGCAACCTCGAAGAGCCCTATAGTCGAAATTTCATGAAAATATGACAATTTTTATCAATTTTGTCCGTCATATTGAAGCCGCCATTTTGTTATTTACATTTTTTATGTTAGATTCTTAATCAGCCACCTCAAAAAAACCAGATATGCAAATTTTCATATAATAACACCTTCATATTTTGGCCACCTTTTTGGGTTTTGGTCCCAATGTGTAGTGGTATATAAAATGATCAGTGACTTCACAAAACACACCTCAAATGAGTTTTTCAACAAAATTTGTTTCCAATCTTTACTTAAAACTGATGACCTTGAAATTTTTTTATTTTTTTTTATACCAGATGAATTATTAAAGGTAATGCACTAGTGATAATTTTCGTTCAATCTACACCCCGTGGAGAATATTCCAGAATTTTTTCAAAATTTTTTGATAAGGACCTCTCGAGATAAGGCGCCCCGGTGGACAGCGATTTTTCGCTATTTTTTTAAAGTTAATACAAAGAAAAGTGCGCGCAAGTATTACATTATATATATATTTTTTACTCGTGTTTTCACAAGCTTTCATTTGACACCACACTCGATTACCTAGTAAAAAAATTTTTTTTTCGCTTCCGATTTCACCCCCCAAAACTAACCCCTTAAATCAAAATTTAACTTTCAAAACTACATGGCTCTGATGAGGTCATCAATTCCTATATTATTACCAAATTTCAACTTTCTATGACAAATAGTTTCGGAGAGAAAATCGTTATGTGGAGGTGTGACAGACAGACGGACAGACAGACACCGAAGTGATCTTATAAGTGTTCCGTACGGAACACTAAAAAGGCTTCACTACGCATACATCATTTGATTGGAGAATTGGTTGTTGTGTGTTAGATTTTTATAATTCATATAGTTTTTGTCTTATCGGTTTATCGGAATCCACGATAAGTCGCAGAGTTAATTAGTTAATTGTGGCAATTAAATAACAATATGTCTACTCGTAGTTCTAGAAAGTATTTAAGTGGAGCGGAGCGAAAACCGAAAGTTGCTTAAAATAAGTCAGTACTTTAAGAATGAAGATTTTATTGACGAAGAATCAAATGAACAGTATGGCGGAAATGAAGAAAATGACATAATTTAGAAGTGGCACTATTGCAGAGCCCGAAAATAATGAATATCTAGATCCAGAGCAACCACAACCAGGTACGAGCAAACTCAAAGTGAATCATTTTTTGATGTGGAAAAAATTACATCTTTGCCATATGTTACAGATAAGGGTAATTTTAAAGAACTAAATGATCAAGTGAAACGGTTTGTGATCGAAAACGGGCACTGTAAACCTGAAGGCCCCTTCTTAAAAGACAGTGACAATAGATCTTTCTTAGAAAAATATTATTATATTGTTTCTAAGTCTGGCATAAAACTAGAACGTATATGGTTGTCCTATTCTCTATTGCTTCAAAAGGCATATTGTGGACCATATTGGTTATTCGCAAATAGGGCATCTAAAAATATACAAAATATTTGGATAGAAGGCTATGACGATTGGAAACATATTGTAGACTAGCCGGGCCCCCGCGGCTCCGCTCGCGTGGACTTGATTCACTACTATCGTCACTGCTTATTCCTTATGTTACCCAACGTAATAAAATATTTCCCATTATTTCTCCTTATCTCCCAATATTTCTCCTTATTTCCCATTATCTCTACATAATTTCCATTATCTAGGCTTATCTCTGCTCATCTCCCATTATTTCTCCTTATCTCCCATTATTTCTCCTTATCTCCCATTATCTCACCATAACTCCCATTATTTAGACTTATCTCTGCTTATCTCCCATTATCTCTCCTTATCTCCCATTATTTATACTTATCTCCCATTATCTCACCTTATCTCCCATTATCGAGGCTTATCTCGACTTATCTCCCATTATTTATCCTTATCTCCAAATTATCTCACCTTATCTCCCATTATCTAGGCTTATATCGAATTATATTGAACATATGTATAAATTTATAAAAACACGTAAATCGGATAAGTGGTTCTCGAATGATAAGCGCACTAACGGACAGACAGACAGACAGAGAGAGATTGCATTTTATATATATTGTATTCTTTGCTACACGATATTGTTCCATATTTAATGCTTTAGGGAGTGTATTGCAAGAGAACGCGCTAGCGGCAAACTTTTCTCCGACTTAATTCACTATTATCGTCACTGCTTATTCCTTATGTCACCTAATAAAACGTAGCCTATAACCTGGCCAGAGAACATACGTATGGTTAAAAAAAGCACGTAAATCGGATAAGTAGTTCTGCAGTGATAAGCGTGTGCATTTTATATATATTATAGATGTAATAAAATATATACCTATAACCTGGTCATATGTATGAATTTAAAAAATCACGTAAATCGGATAAGTGGTTCTCGAGTGATAAGCGCATTAACGGACAGACAGACAGACAGACAAACATTGCATTTTATATATATTATAGATATAGATTATTTTTATTATTATATAACCTGGCCAAAGAATATATGCATGAATTTAAAAAAAGACAGGTAAATCTGATAAGTGGTTCCTGCGTGATAAACGCACTAATGGACAGACAGACAGACAGAGAGACATTGCATTTTATATATATTATAGATTATACATATACAGATACATAATATTGTTCCATATTTAATGGTTTAGGCTGTGTATTGCAAAGGCACGCGCTAACGGCAAACTTATTTGCGACATCATTCACTATTTTACGTCACTGCTCATTCTTTATGCTACCTATCGTAATGAAATATAGCCTATAACCTGGCCAGACAACATATGTATGTTTTTAAAAAAAAAGTACGTAAATCGGATAAGTGGTTTTTTCAGTGATAGGCGCAGTAACGGACAGACAGACAGAGAGACAGACAGAGAGACGTTGCATTTTAATATATATTCTAGATGTAATAAAATATATATCTAAAACCTGGTCAGAGAACATATGTACGAATTTAAACAATCACGTAAATCGGATAAGTGGTTCTCGAGGGATAAACGCACTAACGGACAGACAGACAGACAGAGAGAGGTTGCAATTTGTTTATATTATAGGTATAGATTATTATTAGTATATAACCTGGCCAAAGAATATATGTATGAATTTAAAAAAAGACGTAAATCGGAGAAGTGGTTCTCGCGTGATAAACGCACCAGTGGACAGACAGACAGACAGAGAGACATTGCATTTTATATATATTATAGATTCTAGATATTCTCTACTACATAATATTGTTCCATATTTAATGGTTTTTAGGCTGTGTATTGCAAGGGAACGCGCTAGCGATAAACTTTTTTCCGACTTCATTCACTAGTATCGTCACTGCTCATTCCTTATGCTACCTATCGTAATAAAATATAGCCTATAACCTGGCCAGAGAACATATGTATGTTTTAAAAAAAAAAGTACGTAAATCGGATAAGTGGTTCTCCAGTGATAAGGTCACTAACGGACAGACAGACAGACAGACAGACAGAGAGACGTTTGCATTTTATATATATTATAGAAGCCACAGAAATACCAGAGACATGGAAAAATCATTTACATTCATGTCTTGTATTTCAACAATCGCGGTTACATGGAACACTAGATGAAGAGCAAGAGTCCATAATCAAGAAAGAAAAATCTTTTTGGCGCCAAGTACTCAATAGACTCATTGATGTCACTCTGACACTTTCAACCTGTAATTTAGCTTTTCGTGGCCATAGAGAAAAGACATACAGCAATGATTCAAGTCGAAAAGGAAATTTTTTGAGTATTGTTGAGTTATTGGCGAAATACGATCCTGTTTTACAAGAATGGTTAAGTAAGCCAAAGGGTCAAAATAATTAAATCCAAAAATACAAAATGAGCTCATTGCTGTTCTGGTTCAAAAAGTGGAAAACGCGCTGGTAAATGAAATAATAACCGCACCATTTTACTCTATTATATTTGATACGCCTCAAAATATTTCGAAAACAGATCAATCGTGTGAACTTTACCGTTACTGTGTGACCGAGAAAGATGAAAAGGGAGCTCCAAAGGCGCTCGTAATTAAAGAGTAATTTTAGGATTTCATGAAGTTAAGGATCAAAGTGCTTTAGCAATTTACAATGAGATTATAAAAATTCATAAATCACAAAAATATTCCTCTGAATAAGTGCCGTGGACAAGAATATGACGGTGCTAATAACATGAAAGGAGTTCAAAAACTCATAAGAGGTGTCGAGCCAAATGCGGTGTATATCCATTGTGCTGCTCATAATTTAAATCTGGTAGTTAATGATGCAGTAAAAGAGATTATAGAAATGCAAACATTTTTTGGAACTGTGCAACAAATTTATAATTTTTTTGGGCATAGTATCAAAAGATGGAATATATTATCAAGTTTTATATCTAATAAAGAAGGGGAATCTTCAACTTCGTTAACATTAAAAACATTAAAATCCAACTAAATGGGCAGGATGTTTCGATGCCATTTTTACTTTAAAAGTTCGGTTTGTTGAAGTTCAAAGAGTGCTAACAGAAACTATTCTACTAAATTCCAAAGCAGATGAGAGAAATGAAGCTATTTCACTGAAGAAGAAGTCGAAAACTACAACTTTATTATGTTACTGATTTTTCATTGCAAAATTTTTACAAACCATCGATGAAGCTTCTAAAGCACTTCAGTCTAAAGCCATCGATATTTTAAATGCCTCAAAGCGTTTGCAAGTCTGTTTGGAAGAACTTAAAAAGTATCGACGTGAATTTGGAGATTTAAAAACGCAAGCTAATAGTGTAACAGAAAAATGGTCTATCAACCCTGAATTTCCTAAAAACTCGTCAGAGGAAGCTGAACCGTCATTTTTGATGAAATTTGTGATTATGAACGTCTCCGAGATCCTGAAAGCATGTTTAAAGTGAACGTATTCTATCGTGTATTGGACATCATCATTAATCAACTGAGATCGCGTTTCCTTGGAATGAATGAAATTGTTTCCAATTTCAGTGTCTTGCAACCTACCACTTTGCAAAATTTAAATGATAACGATTTATTGAAAAACGCTTTAGAATTTGTTGATTTATATAAAAAAGACATATCTGTCTCGTTTGCCAAGGAAATTCTCAGTTTTCGATCCACTTTTAGACACGAAATAGAAAAGTCATCTTCAATAGGAGAACTTGAGGATTTATTAATCATAAAGAATCATTTTATGACTTCAAGCTTTCCTGAAGTGTGCACTGCATTTCTGTTATTTATAACCATTCCTGTAACTACGGCTAGTACCGAGCGATCATTTTCAAAATTAAAATTGATAAAAACTTATTTGAGAAATTCTATGGGACAAGAAAGGTTACGCAACTTAGCTATTCTATCAATCGAACATTCCATGGCCCGAAATTTGAACTTTAATGATGCCATTAACAGTTTTGTTGAACAGAAAGCCCGAA
>JAHKBH010002627.1:0-17500 GCA_019049505.1 Pachyrhynchus sulphureomaculatus
CCCAATATCAGCAATTAAACGAACGATTTATGGAGGAATTTGCCGGAATGTTGGATTGGAATGCAATCAGTATCCATCAAAACTTGACTGAAGATTTTATCCGTCGACATAGAGAACGAGTTAATTGGAAATTTATTCAAAAATTTCAACGAGGAATCAGTCCCACCTTTTTACAAGAAATGAAACCCTACATTGATCAACTTGAAAATTGTTGTTGTTAAATCATTATAGTTTTCTCTTTTATACTTAATAAAACCTTTTTCCGTACAGGTTTTTTTTTTTTTTTTTTTTATTTTCAACTACATACTGCTAATACTTTTATCATTGCATAAAACACGAGTTATATTAATTATATTGTACATTCAATGTATTTGAATTTACTCCTTATCTGGTAAATTTTAACCTTCTTATCTGTTTTGAACTCTCTTTTATGTTATAAAAAGTTTGAATTGGTAAATACAAGCAATTGTCTGCGTTTTCCTCTCTCACAACATATTTATATTTTGTTTTGTGTGTGTGTAATTACTTAAACAGGTGAGTTTAACAGGTTTTATATTTATACATCATATCTAATTGGAATTGTTGTTTGCAGTATGTCCTCTTTAAACGTTGAATCTACCATGCCTACAACATCTTCATCTAATCTAATAATTGATATGGATACAACAATTCCTACTACTACTACTACTCCTAAGGAAAAATTTCCACTTGCTAAAAATATATTTTTGGATGGTCTTACACATATGGGACTACTCAAATTTCTCAAGAGATTTGAAAACGTACACCTCTATAATGATGTTAAACATGAAAATAATAGGGAATCATTAAAGACTTTTAGACAAAACCTGCACACATTAACAATTGTGAATAAAATGCAACAACAACAAAATTATAGACTATTTGAACGTTCACCACTATCTCAATTGTATTTTTCATTAATATTTGAATCGATTGAAAATTTTGATGAAAAGAATATCATCGACTGTATAAAGGAAATTCCAACAGAAATATTTGAACAATTTCCATCGGTAATTGTTATCCCTAATAAGTACAATCTTAAGGACATTATTTGGAAAAGTATGCAAATACATGAGATAGATTTAATTTCAGCCGTAAAATATGTAAAGACTCAATTTAAATTTTTCACCTTATTATCCAAATACAACCTTTTCAACCAATATGTCTTTTTACCTCATTATCCACAAATGTATGATAAAACTTACTTTTCCGACTTGTATGTACGTATAGAAAGAGCAATTCAAATAATTAATGACGACGATGATGACAAATCGAAAATAATTATTCCGGGAAATAATTCTTGTTGGAAAGCATACAAATCAGATGCAGGTTTCGATCTTTGTATTAAACACGACACATTTTGTCCCGCAGGGAAAGCTACAAAGATCGAATTGATTGAAAAAGTAAATATTCCTATAGGATTCTATGGACAAATTATTGCGAGATCCTCTACGAATTCTATAGGAACTATACGAACAGGTATCGTAGATGCAACCTACAACGGACCTCTAATTATTTATTTTATATCGGATGAAAATATCTTATTGGAAAAGTAACGAAAAATTGCTCAATTACTTATATGTCCTTTGGTAAATGCATCGATCGAAAGAAATATTACGACTCTAAAGAGAAGTCTTATCAGAAAATCAAACAATTTTGGTTCTTCGGGAAAATATAAGATTCCCGCTGCTCAATTTTTGGGTGGACGACAATATTGTGCACAACCGCAAACAGAATTGACATTGCCGAATTTAATCAATGTTTTAAAAATTTAGTCTATTCAGATTCTTCCGATTCTGAATAATTTTACGTTTGTTGTTGTTGTACCTCTAAGAGTCTTTTTTTATCTATTATAGTACAAACTGTATTAGATTTATCTATTATTAGTTTTTTAATCTATTAGTATATAAAGTTTAACCTAGGAATAATTTGGTTTAAAATAAAACAATATTTATAAGGTATTTTGGATTTTATTAAAGACTACATCTTTTTCATACAAAAAAAACTTTTTTTAACAGGAAGCCTCGCAATTTCATCCCATACTTTTTGTGTCGGTTCCTTCTCCAAACGCACATGAATACGTCTCCTTTCCCTTTTTATTTCCAACAAAATATATCTGAAAATAAATATATTGCTAGTAAGATGATTTATGAATTTTACTATTCATACTCACTTGAATAACTCTTGGAGTAATAATATATTTGTCGATAAGGCATTCAAATCTTCAGATTCAAATATTAAAATCATATTTTTGCTTTCAAACTAACTAGAATCTTTACACACAACAAACAAAAGGTTCTTTTTCTCGAAAAACTGCTACTTTGATCAGACTTTCCTCTTCTGCTTTTTGCGTTATAATGTGTTAATATAAAAATTGAAAATGGTATAATTTCTCTCTTGAACAATTCTTGAGAATCAATATCAACTTGCCTTTCTTCTTCTCTATTTGTAATTGACTTGTGTGTTTTTATATATATTAAATACAGGATATTAATCATCTGATAATCATTTGATATTTTTTAGAAACTTATATTTATCTATTATTAGTTTTTTAAGATTTATCTATTAGTATATATTCATAAGTTTAAGCTCTAGTAATTTGTTAATTTGGTTATAAAATAAAGCAATGTTTATAAGATATTTGTATTTTATTAAAGACTACCTAAGAATTTCAGCATAAAAAAAAATTTTTACAGGTAACTTGTCAAATTCCTCCCATTTTTCTCGTGTCGGTTCCTCCTCCAAACACACATGAATCATGTACTGTCCTCTTCTTATTTCAAACAAAATATCTCTGAAAATCAATAATAATAATATGTTAGACAAGAAACAAGTAAAAGTTTAGAAAGGTGAATTTTACTATTCATACTCACTTGAATAACTCTTTTAATAACACATATATCATATCTAATGATATATCATCATCTATTAATTCGACTGCGAAAAAGATCATTTTTTACTTCAAACTAGTGAGTATTACACAAACAAACAAAATTGTAATTGAATCGGTATAAGATGGGTGTTTATATATTAAATACAGGATATTAATCATCCGATATACATTTTTTTAGAAATATATACTAATTATACACGTTTATCAGTATAAATTCAACAAAATAGTTTAATTTGGAAAATTACCACTTGCATCATGCAAAATTTCCATTTGTTATTAAAAACATATTTTTCGATATTTATCTCGTATCATTATATTTTTATAGACTAATTGACTTGTTTTTGTTTTTACATAAATCAAAACTAATTAAATAAGACAACAAAAATATAAGATTGCATCATGCAAAATATTTGTTATTATAAACATGTTTTTCGATATTTATCTCGTATCATTATATTTTTTATAGACTAATTGACTTGTTTTTGCAATAAATCAAAACTAATTAAGCAAAACAAATCTATAAGTTTAAAATATAAAATAGAACGAATTATTTATTAATATAGTCATCAGTTTAAACGTTTAACAAAAAATATTATTATTCAGTTAGTCAGTCATTCGATATCAATATGATTGAATCAGATGTGTTTATTGACATTCAAGGATATAATTGTTCTTTTGGATATGTAATCAAAGAGTTGGCAATTTATGATGGACATCGTTGTGCAAATTATTTATTTAAACCACCATTCTCGAGAACTATGATATCTAATGCTAAAGATCAAAAATTGATTGATTGGTCAGACAAATATCACGGATTATGTTGGGAAAATGGATTTGTTGAAATAAACGATATCAAACCCATTTTACAAGATGTATTGAAAATTTATCAAACTCCATATCGAATTTACGTCAAAGGAAATGCAAAAGTGAATATTTTAAAGAAATTCTTAAATGAGGACTATATACACAACATTCCCATTGAACAAGAACCTAAATTAAGTCAATTTAAAATGATTCCAGAATGTTATTTTCATAAGGATATTAATCCATGGCATTGTGCATTATCCAATGTAAAACTACTATATAATTATCGAAATTGTTGGAAATAAAGAACTCTCTCTCTCTCTATTTAACTAAATGTCTTCTACCAACAACAGTAACAACAAAATCAGTTACAAATTTTCCTTTTATTCTTTTAGTATACAAATAATATTGATATTATATTTACAACCTATTTCTTAGTTTATTATTAGTCAAATCTTTGTTCTTTTGGAAACAAATTTTGATTTATACAAATATCAGAATTACTAAGTAGTGATAGTAACTTTTAAAAAACAAACAAAACAACCTTTACGTGTTTACATTTACCTACAACGAAATATCGTAAATTTATTGGTCTTTCAATTATTTTGCTTTATCCAATGCATTCGAATCCACTTCTTATCAACTAATTTTAACCTTTCTTATCTGTTTTTGTTGAACTCTCTCGCATTTATTTAATATTTCTAATCAAATATATATAGTTATTAGTAAAGCATAACATTGCAATTTATATTTTATCCAATACATTTTACATCCTCTTATCGACAAATATTTGATCTTTCTTATCAAATTTGTTGAACTCTCTCGCATTTATTTAATATTTCTAATCAAATATATATAGTTATTAGTAAAGCATAACATTGCAATTTATATTTTATCCAATACATTTTACATCCTCCTATCGACAAATATTTGATCTTTCTTATCAAATTTGTTGAACTCTCTCGCATTTATTTAATATTTCTAATCAAATATATATAGTTATTAGTAAAGCATAACATTGCAATTTATTTTTATCCAATACATTTTACATCCTCTTATCGACAAATATTTGATCTTTCTTATCAAATTTGTTGAACTCTCTCGCATTTATTTAATATTTCTAATCAAATATATATAGTTATTAGTAAAGCATAACATTGCAATTTATATTTTATCCAATACATTTTACATCCTCTTATCGACAAATATTTGATCTTTCTTATCAAATTTGTTGAACTCTCTTAACAACTGGTTTTTGTTGGTATCAGTTGTACCAGGCAACATATTACTTACGTCTTAAGATTTTAGTTAGTTTTACTGTTTTATAGAGATTTTATATTTTAAGTATTTAAGTAAGCCAATAACAATTCATAGTTTTCAATTTTTCCTGTTGTTTGCTTTTTAGTAGAGTAAATTTATTGAAATCAATGTATTCGAATCTACTTCTTATTTTTACTAATACAAATGGTTTTTTATATCATTTCGTACCAGGCAAAATATTATTTATATATAAGATTTTGTACTTTTAAGTATTTTAGTAAGTAGTTTTTTCAAATTTTCTCCAAGGTATATAAGAATAGTTGTAAAGATTTTTAAACAAATTAGACGAGGCTCTTTTGTTCATTGGTATTAATATATTTATTAAATCTGTGTGCTCATACTTGTGTTTTATTCTCCTCTCATAATACGAGTCCAGGCTAGGCTAGGCTAGGCTAGGCTAGGCTCTATTTTACTTTTATTACAATACAACGAAAAGCGCTCAACAAAACTAACTCTTTGTGAAAAACAAACAACAACTTTTACTTTTATACAGTAAAAGGCTAGGCTCATTTAAAATTTTACTATTATTACAAGACAACGAAAACATTCCGACAAACTCGTTTGAGACTCATTTAAGCTCATTATTTTACTATTCTTGACAAATATGTGTTTTACTTTTGCTTTCTAACAAAATCTCCACAACGAGTTCACACACACAACATTTCAACGAGACCCAACTAGATTAAGCTCATTTCATATCATAACTTGAGGACAAACAACAACTTTTGCGTTTACATTCAACTACAACCAACTAAAATTTCTTGCTCTTTCAATTATTTGCATGGAATTTTCCTATTAATACAACTTTTTGCTATTTCTTACATTCTCACATACATTCACTCATCTCTTATCAACTATTTTTGACCTTTCTTATCTACTTTGCTGACGTAACGAGCCACTTGTTTACTCAATTTTACTTACAAAAACTACCATGAATCACACATTATTCATACATTTTGTTTACATTTTGCCTTATCTCACACATTTTTACAGACTTACGGCGCCACTTGTTTACTTTTTCAAGCTTTTTTTACCGACTTTACGGCGCCAGTTATTTACTGTTTTCGCTCAAATTACAAGATTTTACATTGTATCATTGCTATTTTTAATACATTTACTTCTTTGCCTTTACAATTCAACCTATCAGACACATGCAATTTCGAATAGATAACACACATTTTTACCCTTCAACCAATCAAATTTATACTCTTATTAGCAACTTTTACACAACAACCTATCAAATACATGCCTTTTCCAATAGCCAACACCCATTTTCACAGCTCACCTATCCAAATACACAGATTCTTATCTAATTTTACACATTCAACCAACCAAATACAACCTTTCTTAACTAGTTACGTCTACTCTGATAAGACCACACCAATAAGCATCTAAACTAATGCAACTTCTCCTCAAATGAAAGTTTGAGTGCTGTTTCCACATCTACTGGAATTGTGACGTCATTGACAACACTTCTTGCAGGCTCTTAAGACATCTATTCACACCTATTTACACCTATCTTACACCTATTCGGAAGATATTTTCAACAACTTATATTGACAAAAAAGGCACCGTTCAACAGCCACTGGACAAATTTTAAGTCATTGACGACTACTTCTTGCAGACTTCTTCTCATACACACTTACACCTATTCGTATCTATTTACACCTATCTTACACCTATTTACCTCTAATTTTACACCTTTTCGACAACTTATATTGCCAAAGAGGCACTGATTCAACATCCACTGGACAATTTACGTCATTGACGACTACTTCTTGTACAAATTTCAACTTTGCAGACTTTTCACATATTATTCACCAATCCTTTTTTATGTCATCCCAATTATTGAATTCTCTATTACGAATCCTATTTGGCTAAGTAGGTTAAGTCCCCAGTTTTGCAGTTCTACACACAACATATGCAGGTTCTAATCCTACTACAGACATCACTTTTTTTAACTCATTTAATTTAATACACAACATTTAACACACATATATTACATTATAAAGACAAATTCATTCGTCAAGGTCAAAAGTGACAAAAAGGCACTGAGCTACATCCACTGGACGAGTGACGTCAAGACTTCTTCAGCTATTACAGGTAAATTACAGGTAAATTACAGGTAAACAGGTGACACAGGTACAGGTATACAGGTAAAACAGGTGACACAGGTAAACACTTCCTCAAGGTCAAATGTGCCAAAAGGACACTGTTCAACAACCACTAGACTGTGACGTCATTGACGTCACCTCTTCGGATTTTTCAGGTAGAAAGGTAGAAAGGTCAAAGGTCAACGAAAACGTAACTAACACCACTTATGCGGACGAAGAAACACCTTCCTGAAACAACTTCCAGAAGACATGACCCAAATGACTTTCAGCTCCTGAATTCACTTCTTCGGCTAGTGGTCAAGGTCGGGTAAAAAAGTGGCCATCGAGGTGTCCCAGAAGCGCGTTACCTATACTACTAATATTATATTTATTATGTTTGCGTGTAGTAGGTACGTAATAAAAATTAAATACTGAACATTATTCGATACTTCTATAGAAGAACAGCCGAGAAAGATTGAGCTTTTAGTACTTTTTATTATAAAATTATTTATTTACCCGACTGTGGTGATTCACTAAAGGAGAGATATATGATTGACCTGCATGTTTGTACATATTTCAGTGCCCTCGTAGTTGCTAATGCTAAATGACTAAAAATATTTTCATAAATTGTACGTGTCTTTATGTACCACTCGTAACGTACATCAAAGTCATAAATAAATCATTAAAATCGCGAAGTTTTGATGTCAAAATATTCTTTAAAAGTATTATCTCTCGAATTTACAGAAATGTATTCAAAGATAATTAATCAAAAAATATTTTATATTACATTAAAATAGGTTCAGCCGTTTTGTGAAAACCTCTATATGGGTCTTAGCAGTTTATTGCTTTTAATAATTAAAATCAGTTTTGCCGCCGGCATTTTGGTTTTTCCATTGCAATAATTAATTAATCCTATTTTATTCTGTTAAAATAGCCATATCATGTTAAAGTCGCCTTATGATTACTAAAAACATACATTTTTTTCTTTACAGGTAGGTAACTGATACGAAACATGGCTGAATCTAAGAAAAAATGTCGACAGTACAGTGTTGATTATTTGAAATTTGGTTTTCTTCCATCAAAGGCAGACAAACGATTGCCCATGCCTTTTATGCAACAAAGTTTTGAGCAATGACTCTATGAAACCATCGAAGCTCGAAGATCATCCTGATAAAACAGGTAAAGATTTAAAATATTTTCAAACATTGAAGGAAAAATCTGAAAAGAGACCCACCGTGCACAGTATGTTCGCTTCAACGTCTCAAAGTAACGATGATGGCTTGCGGCCATCTTACAATATCTCATTGCTTATAGCGAAATCTGGAAAACCGCACACCATCGGAGAACAGTTAATTTTACCCACTGTTGAAGAGGTTTTAAAAACTGTTCTGCACAAACCTCCACTTGACGTACTCAAAAGGATTCCTTTGAGTAGCAACACTGTACAAAGACGTATTGATGAAATGAGCTCTGATATTGAAAGCTTCTTGTGTAATTATCTGCAAACAACTCATTTTTCTATTCAACTGGACGAGTCAACTTTACCTGGTAATGAAGCATTATTATTGGCATATGTTCGATTTGTTATGGACGAAGGAATCCATGAAAAGCTGCTATTCGCGAAAAGTTTGGAGACGGACACTAAAGGCGAATCAATATTTAATGTCCTGAGTGATTGAGCTTCTGCCATCTTCGGGCGATATCGTGGGTTTATAAGCCATTTTGAAAGAATTATACCAGGAGTAACTGCAATTCACTGTGTCATTCACCGACAACACCTGGTACCAAAAAATTTGAGTGATAGATTGATGAGATGAATCGCTTCAATTTGTGATTAAAGCAGTTAACAAAATAAGAAGCAATGCGTTGAATACCCGTTTATTTGCACAATTGTGCGACGAAAATGATGAAGACTTCCAACGATTGCTCTTACATACTGAAGTACGCTGGTTGTCAAAAGGTGCATGTTTAACAAGATTTTACTCACTTTTTGAATCAGTTTTAGAGTTTCTGAAAAGTAATCCAGATTTAAAAGAAAACCTGATCAAATTGAAAGCAGACATCGCATCGCGTATTTGACAGATTTGTTCAAAAAATTTAATGACATTAACTGGCAGTTACAAGCCTAAATTTAATAAAAACAAAGGGTGTAATTTCGGCTTTTCTTGGAAAATTGAAATTTATGAAGCAAAATATTAGTCGGCGAGAATTCTCCGAGTTTCCAAACTTGTCACAGGCAGGCAAGAATGTCTTGATGAGGATATTCAGACATACGTTCAACATCTGCATGATGACTTCAAAAATAGATTTGAAGATATTCTGACGATGGAAATACCACCATGGATCATAAATCCATTTGATGAAACGGAAGTGGCGAATGTGGTATTGCAAGAGGAGCTACTCGAGCTTAGCACCAATGAGGAGCTGAAGGTGAAATTTAAAAAAGGCTATCAAACATTTTGGCTGCAGGCAGAAATACCCGAAAAATATCCTGGGCTGTGGGAAATTGCGAGAAAACTTTTGATAGCGTTTCCCTCGTCATACCTTGTCGAAAGAAGTTTTAGTGTCGTTACAAACCTATTAACAAAAAAAGGAGCAGATTGAACATCACAGAACGGGGAGATTTGCCGTTATTCCTTACAAAACTGAAGCAAAGCCAAAAGTACATAACTCCCATTAAAACTATGACTATTTTAATTCTATTAACTCTGTAATCATATTATTTTAATAAATAGAACACATAAAAATATATTATATTTCTTTTTATTTTTACCACTCCGAATTTAGGGTTGGAACTCAGCCACGACGCAAATTTCCATCGTTAGATCTAATATTCACATTTTTTGACGAGTTTTGGGAATATGGTAGAAATGTAGCAGCAGGGGGTCCACCGGAACCAGTAAAATTTTGAAAGTGGTCTACGAGAAAAAAAAAGTTTGGGAACCTCCGACCTATACCGACTAAAGTTTCTTTAATTAATTAAGGTTATACAGCATGAGATTTCACTTCGAGTGTTGTGTTTTAAACGAATACTGGTATAATACCAGAGTTATCTTAACATAGTAAACCATTACGGGATACCTTAAATGGACTCAAATTTTTAGTAAATGATGCAATTCAACAACTCTTTCGGTTAAGATTATACGTTTTTTATAGATGTCCTTCTAATTTGTCGGTGTCACGGTGCTATTATTTTAGAAGGTAAAAATTGCTATAATTTTTTTTATCAAATTCCTTTTTTTAAAGTTTTTTGAATAATTGGAAATATAAGAAATTTGAGTGCATTAAATTCTCCTATGACTTGTTTTAGACGGATTATAGTCTTATAATAGTAGTTATTCTTACAATAAGAAACCAGTCCAGAATAAAAGAGTGCTTCTTCAAAGATTAAAATATTAAGTAATTTTATAACTATTCTGCAACAGGTCTTGCCATAAGGAGTCACCACCCAATATATGCAGTGAAACCCATAACACACACATATATATATATATATATATATATATATATATATATATATATATATATATATATATATATATATATAAATATATATATATATATATATATATATATATATATATATATATATATATATATATATATATATGTATATCTATATATACATATATACATATATATACATATATATATATATATATATATATATATATATATATATATATAGGGTGTTATGGAATTCACTGAATATATTGGATGGTAACTCCTTATGGCAAGACCGATTGCAGAATAGTCACCCTAAATAGCGGATCTTAATAATAAAGGAAAGAATCGACCCTAAAGAAATAATGAATGTAACAAGAATATTTTTTTTCCATGCCTCATCTGGAAAACCATACATCTCCATCTACAGTGTTGTCAGATTTAGCTAAACCTTTCTTAATAAATTTAATGAAAAAATATATAAAATTACTTAATATTTTAATCTTTGAAGAAGCACCGTTTTTATTCTGGACTGGTTTCTTATTGTAAGAATAACTACTATTATAAGACTATAATCCATCTAAAACAAGTCATAGGAGAATTTAATGCACTCAAATTTCTTATACTTCCAATTATTCAATAAACTTTAAAAAAAAACTAATTTGGTAAAAAAAATTATAACAATTTTTACCTTTTAAAATAATAGCACCGTGACACCCACAAATTAGAAGGAACTCTATAAAAAATGTATAATCTTAACCGAAAGAGTTGTTGAATTGCATCATTTACTAAAAATTTTAATCCATTTAAGGTATCCCGTAATGGTTTACTATTTTAAGAATAACTCTGGTATTATACCAATATAATACGTTTTTAAACACAACACTCGAAGTGAAATCTCATGCTGTATAACCTTAATTAATTCAAAAAACTTTAGTCGGTATAGATTTAAGTTAATCTGTTAATAAATCACTTTATAAACACTAATTTATTGAACACGAAAAAATTAATAACCCGTTAAAACGTTTAAAATAATGCAGTTCGTAGGGTTTGGTTGGTTAAATGCACAAAATGAATGAAAAAATCGTCAAACGTCAAATGATTAAATAATCTAACCTTTAGTCCTCAAATAATTTGAGAGCAGAAAACTTTCTGAAAATTTAATCATGCGTACCTTATTTTAAAAGTGGCTTTGTGTATAAATGTACAGCGAGATAAAATGCTCAGAAATCAGTAAATATGTAGAATATTTTTATCCGAGTACGAAATCACATGCTGCATAGATCCTATGGAAGCATAGTGGACAATAAAAGGTAAGTCTAATTTTATTAATTCAGTTTTATGCATTAGTAAAGATTTTACCAGATTTTTCCAACTCTGATAATAAAAGATGTGTCACGGTTAGAAAATTTTCACGCTAAAATATGGCAAAGAGAAACAAGTTTATGTTGACACTAGTAATTTTGTAATTATTCTTTGTTAGAAACAACTTATCAGTATTTTAAATGATAGTTCCGTTTCCAATATTTTAAGCATGTAATTTTATCAGTATACTATTGCCACATAACTAGTTTAAAATTTATATGTCGGAGACTGTAAAAAAGTCAACCGAATTATTATTTTAACTTATCATTGATATATCACGAAATAGGGTTCTCAACGTTTGTCGGCTATAATCTTTAAAACCAAAGTAGAAAAACATACTTGATTATTTAATTTGTGGACTATTCTCAGGTCATTTATTCAATGTGTTAAAATTTTTATGTGTCTATAAATAACTATAGAGTTTCTTAAAATAAAGTTAATTTATGTTTATTTACGTTGACGCTCAGATCTGGTATAAAAAGAATTTTCCTTCAGTAGTATTTTGTCAGCTTTTATTTTTTAGTAACTTTTACTATCATTTGTTCTTACTGTCTGTCGTCTATAATCAAGTTAGCTACTTCTTAGATTGTGAGGTTTTTCCTCTTATTTTAATGTAATATAATTTATGCAATAGTAATGTTATTGCCTACAGTATCAAATTTGCTAAATCTAGAAAAGTGACTAGCATCGGTTTAATTTTGTATAAACTGTGTTAATAATATAACCTAAAGCATCTTTTGTGCCTCAATTTTTGACAAAACCAAATTGTTTTTCACATATTATACTATTCTTTTTCACAAAATCGAATATTCTATTATAAATAATGTTTTCAAATATTTTTGCAACATTTGACATTAGTGAAATTGGTCTATTATTTTTTTACTTTATGCCTATTAGAAGATTTTTGTATTGGTACTATTTCTGTTTTTAAGAGCAGCAGACCAAGTAGCTAGTTCAATACACATACTGAAAATGTGACTTAATGGCTCAGCAATATATGTGGATAATATTTTTAAAGTTTTTGTGCTAATTTTCCCTATTCTCCCTTTTTATTTTCATCGTATTTTTTATTTTACCTATCTCTATATGGTCAGTAGGCTTAAGAAAAATTGAACTTGGATTCATTGGTGGCATTTTTAATTCATATTTTCTGGTATTTCAATTTTTTCACTTAAAATTTTGCCAATTTTGCAGAAATGCGTATTCGTACCATTTGATATTTTAGTACTGTTATTTTCTGATCATTGTCATCTATTATAGGACTGACGTTACCATCTTTTCTTACTTTTTTATTGTCTCTTGCGTTAATAATATCCCATAACTGTCTAGTATTATTACTATTTTTTCAATTAGACTTTTATCATACATTTTTTTAGCCTCAACTATGTCTTTACGTAAAACCTAGCTGTTATTACAATATATTTTATATCCTGATAAACTAAAGAATTTATAGTATTCAAGATTCCAAGTTTCGACAGACACAGTGTAGAATAGTTTGATTTTTAAGCTCTAGACAAAGACTTCTAATTTGGTGAAGTTACAATTAAGACTCCTTACGTCAATATATAGTATTAAGTCCTTGTTATTACATATGTTTTTATTAAGAGCTGGAACATCACAAAAAATAGTTTGTTGCCGTTTTATATCATTTTGTATAGTCTCTGAAACATGAAACTACAAGCTGTTTCCTCTATATACATAAAGACGATCCACACATGAAACAATTTAATTAGTTATAATTTAATAAGAGGAGATAGGCAGTCTAGGAGGGAAGGAATAGCACTACATAAAAACTCGCTTACAGTTTCTTATTCGCTATTTTTCAAGAGATGAAGTTCTTGAAGAGATTTATATTAAATTAAAAGCTTTAATTAGAAACTATATTGTTGGTGTACTTTATAGGCACCAAAGTGTAATAAATCTCATTTTTATATCTTTGTGAAAACTGTTGTATGATTTTCAACCATTTGAAATTATCAATAAATACACTAACATATTTTACGATTACATAGATTCAATTTACAAGTAATTATAGAACTTACCAGAGTAACAAAAACAACTGCTTCATTGTTGGACGTAATTTTAATATCAAATGAGGAGAAAAATTTTAAGTTTGGTGTCAAAGAGTCTTGTTTATCGAATCATTTTTTGACTTTTTGTTCTATACATGACTATCAAGAAAATAATTTTGAAACTAATTGAATTAGAAATTTAAAAATATTGATAAAAGTTCGCTTCATTAGTTTTTGGCAGTTTCTCTCTTTGAAAATATTATTTATCTTGAAACTATTAATGATAAGTTGCTGCTCTAACCAATTTCTTAATAAATATATTTAATGTACTTGCATCTATCTCTCTATCGAAGTTAAGTTAGAGAAAAAAGGACACCATAACTATATCTTCAAGACATTATAAATACTGATAGAAAAAATTCTAAAATTCGTAAACAATTTTGGAATAAATTAAATAATTCTAACATTTACTCAAAATAAAGGTCTAATAAAATACTCGATAATTTAAATATTCCTAACAATATCAATAGTCATTTTTTACAAACGATATTTTATAATCAATCAGCAAATCGTGATCTTACAACTTTACAATATTCGTGAATGTTTTAAAACTTTCTCAGTGACAGAATTTAAATATCTATTTAAAAGTTTTTGGAGAAGTTCTGGAGAAGATACACATTGACCTTAAACTTATGTAGTTTTATGAGGAAAAATAAATATATCTATTTTTACTTTTTGGGCATAGCAGGTGAAAAAAATTACTTATTTTCATTTTCTAAGGGGGTTAAACTAGAATCTTTTTAAAATTGATTTTAACCTCCTTTTTACCTTTTGTGTATCTAAAAATATGTAATTTTTATTTAAGTATTTATATTCTGTATATTTCAATATTGACCAATAAAACACTATTATTATTATTTATTTTCATATGCTATAAACTGTATTTTTTACTCTTGTGTAACAGCAATTATGTATGTTTCTTTTGGCAAAATTAATAGCAACTTACAAGAAATATAATATTCTAGCTGCCTAATAGTTCGGAATGGATGGTTTTATATTGTCGAAATTTTCAGACTTTGCAGTTTTTTAGCATTTCTTTTCGCATATGTTCAGAAGCTAAAAATAAAAACAAAAATACTAAATTATGACTTCAAAAAGTTAATGTATAAGCTGAAATAAATTTTTAATATTAAAAATATTTCATTTAAAAAAAAAGTGCCAAGCGAGTAAAAATAAATATCAAACTTAAGGACATGTGTGATTACTAATAAAAAAAAAAATTGTTGGAACTAGAATATAGCATTCTTTTGCATATATTTCAAATACCGTCTTTATTTAATTGCAGAAATTATATATGAGTTCAATTTTCATTTATGGTATTTAGTTCCCTTATAGATTGCTCTAAGATATTACCATAAATAAACATTTATGTTCCTTCATTAACTACCAGACCTGCTGGTACTGTCTACTTGCCTACACTTTCTCCAAATTTCTTAATTAAAATACACACTAAAGTCCTAAAAATGTAGTATTGGTCTTTAAATTTGAATGTTTAATTTCTCTGTGATTTATCTTTTTAATTTGGAATTAAAATACTGCATTTTCATTGGAAGTTCTGAAAAAATAAAATTTTATATGAATATTTTTAGACAAAAGTTGATTTTTTAATAATTTTCTGGCAAATTTAGAAAAAAAATATATATTACATATGTTTTTAACATCCTTTATAGAGTTTTGTAAATAAATAAACAAATACTTTTTTAAATCTACCTTGTTTTTTCACTAAATAACTTTGTGACAATAAAATTTTGGTATTAGAAAAATCTTTTCCAGTCAATCTTATTTTCCAAGAGTGCTTATAACTTGTAATGACACAGGGAGTATACTGAATTGCCAATCTTAACTGACTTAATAGTTTGTTCTCGGCTTTTTCTAAACGTTTTACTATAAATTAGAATCAATAAAGTGTTTTTAAAGTAGTTTTTTTAAAAGGCCAGTGTCATTAAAAAAGAAAAGAACTTAAATCTACTGCAGATAAACGGTTTAAAAAATTTTTAATAAGTGAAAATTATAACCTTAAATTTCACTGTTCTGAGATAAATGAGGTTGTTTATAGTAAATAAAGTTAAATTATAAATTGAACAAAAACTCGTCTTTAGATAAAATATTATAAAAAATGATACTTATAAGTGTAATTAATTGGTCTGTCAGCTATTTTAAAAGGTAATAATTTTTATATGTCCATATTTTTTTATTAAATTTGTTCGAAAAGGTCGATTTGTTACTAGCTTAATTGTATCTAAAAGTTTAAAATTTGTAATTGTTAAAGAAAATCGTATATCAGCCCTTCATGGGCGGGTTACTTTTATACATTATTTGGTAAAATGCAGCTTTACTCCTTTTTTTTAATTTTTCAAAAATTTTCGAAATCACCCACTTCATTCATATTCAATTTCATAACACCCTGTACACACACCACTACACAGTGTGTAGTGGTGGATCCATGTTTCATCCATTGTCATATATTGCATGGAACGATGCTCGTAAAAAGGTCCAAACAGCACTCAGAATTATGAACACGTTGTTGTTTTTGGTCCATTGTGAGCAAACGCGGTACCCATTATCATGCAAAATATGACCAAAACGTTCTTTTGATATACTTAGGGTGGCAGCTATCTCATACATTTTCACTTTGCGGTCATCCAAAACAATTTTGTGGATTTTTTTTTGATGTTGGCCGATGTAACCACCACATTTAGGCTTCTAGAGCGTTCAGCATCATTTGTAACTGTATGACCGCGTTTAAATTCAGCATATCAGTAAATGATGAGTGATTTTCCAGGGGCAGACTCGCCGTAACACTTATCAAACCTTTGCTTTGCTTGAACGGTATTTTTCCCATCCCAAAACAGTGTTTAATCAACACACGGAATTCAATTTTTTTGCATTGATTTGAAAATATCAGAAGTAGCGTCCCTGAAACCACTGTAACTTATAAACTAATCGTTGAAATATCATGAAATTTTGACACGTATCGTTTGATGGTTAGTACTTCCTAAAAATCATATGGATTTTTTGAAAAGGGCGACATCTATGTGTCAGAATAAAAACTATATATATATATATATATATATATATATATATATATATATATATATATACCATAGTGTTAATTTTTATTGGTATTGTGAGTCTTTTTAAATTATACCTATTCCCAAAATGATACGCCTTACTTTGACTTTACAGGTTGGTTATTTGGAATCGCAATTATTTTATTACTAAATTAACTAGCTTTGAATATGAGATTTGATATTTACACTAAAGCATATTTTGACTGAAAGTAATAACAAATGTGTTATTTTATGTAGTATTACGTCCCTTTCAAACATATCAAAGTGGGAGTGTCATATTAAAAATGGGAAACCATAAAATAGGCATTCGCTAACATGAGGCTATAAATGCCGATTTACTGTGTTCCCGTTTTTTTTACTTCTAAATATTTTATTTTACAGATTATTTCATACAGCCCTTAGTTTTATGAACATGAAATA
>JAHKBH010002627.1:22500-23827 GCA_019049505.1 Pachyrhynchus sulphureomaculatus
TTAGTTTGGTCTGCGTTCGGAAGTTTGCAATCTACATTTAAATTGGACATCCCAAATACAATAAAAGCCAGAGTATTCGATCAATATGTACTGACGGTACTAACATATGGCACTGAAACGTAGGCTTTAAATAAAAGTATAATAAACAAACTCCATGCAACCCAAAGAGAAATGGAGAGGAGAATGCTAAATGTTAGACTCCAAGATCGTATTCCTAACAACGAGATACAAAGGCGATCAAAAGTGACAGATGTAATACAACGAATATGTATATTAAGGTGGAATTGGGCGGAGCATATTGCAAGGCTGAATAACAACAGCAGTACACGCCATATAGTTAAATGGAGGCTTAATGAACACAAAAGATGCAGAGGTAGACCAAGACAAGATGGACGGACGACATAAAAAGATTAGCAGGACACGATTGGATGTAAAAAGCAAATAATAAAGCTCATTAGAGACAACTTGGGGAACCTTACATCCGACTGTGGATGGAATAGGCTAATGATGATAAGTATATATATATATATATATATATATATATATATATATATATATATATATATATATATATTATATATATATATATATAAAGAAAGAAAGCAAAAGTTGCCGTATCTAACAAAATTGTTAAATATAACCCTTTGCCGAGTTTCCCAACAAATTTTATATATAATATATATATATATATATATATATATATATATATATATATATATATATATATATACATATACATATATATATATATATATATATATATATATATATATATATATATATATATATGGTAAGATATACCGCTTACCTCGTACTTCATCGGAGGCTGACTAGCTGCAATCAAACATGTCCACAGAGTGGTTAGCAGATTGCCAACGCTTGATCTCAGGCAGCGCGATTTTTCGAGGGCTCCACCTCAAGTATATGGAGTCAAATGTAAAACAACTGAAAATGAACGAATGCTCATATTTCAGCCGTCTACCCACTGATCTCTTATTTGTCAAATCCATCTCTTATTAGTGCGTTACATCTTACCATTATCGGCCGTAAGTAGTAGCTTAAGTACTAGAAAATTATGTGCTCTCGTTTGCCGATCCTAAACCGAATGATGAACCGTGATACGGCGAAACGCGTCTCGAGATGGATTTGACGAATAAGAGAACAGTGGGTAGACTGCTGAATATATATATATATATATATATATATATATATATATATTTATATATATATATAAATATATACAAATATATATAAATATATATATATATATATATATATATATATATATATATATATATATAATATATATATATATATATACATATAT
>JAHKBH010002629.1:0-5000 GCA_019049505.1 Pachyrhynchus sulphureomaculatus
TAGCAAACACAAAGTTCAAACACAAAGACATACATAAGTACACAAGAGTCTCCGAGACGAGGAACGAGAGACCAATTATTGAGTACTTCCTGCTAAGTAAAAGCAAATGGAAAAGAATAGAAGATGTAAAAGTAAAGAGAGAAGCAGAGAGAAAAGGCAAATCATGGAAAGAATTTGGGAGCAGATTGACAGAAAACTACAGACCAAGAGAGATAAAGAGGGCAACATAATAATAAGATAAAATAATGGAACGATGGAGAGAATATTTTGAAGAGCTAACGACATAGTGGGGCATCAGGAAGAAGAGGGAGAGGTAGCGATGGAGAAAGAGGAAATGGAGATCATAAGTGTGGAGGAAATGGAGAAAAGCAATAAGAAGAATAAAACTAGGCAAAGCTCCTGGAAAAGATAATATCACACCGGATTTGATGAATGACATTCTGAAGAAAGCAAGAATACCCAAGGACTGGAAAACAGACGTTATATTATCAATATATAAGAAGGGTGATAAAAGAGACTGTAGCAACTATAGAGGAATAACACTTTCTAGTGTCCCAGGAAAGATATTCGCAAGAATAGTAGAAAAGAAAATAGGGAACAAAATAGAGTCAACGCTGGAAGACACAATGCCAATTTAGAAAGAACGGAAGTACACGCGATCTTATATTTACGATTAGACAAATAAGTAAAAAGATATAGTTGACATTAGGGTACCGGCGAATGAGACCCACACAACTGAATGAACTGATATTTGCAGATGATATGGCCTTGATAGCAGATACCGGGGAATACAAACTTGAAGTAGTAAAAGAAGAGCTGGAGAAGATAAACATGAAAATTAGTATACAAAAAACAAAAACCATGATAATATCAAACACCAGAGAAACACAAGAAATATAGCTGGACGGAAGACTAATTAAGCAAGTAGATCATTTTAAACACCTGGGTGCGATTATAGAAGATAACGGGAGAATGGACAGGGAAATAAACGAAAGAGTGGGAAGAGTGGGAGGAATTTTCAATGCAATGAAGACAACATTTTTGGGAAAAAGAGAAGTACCAAAAAATATCAAAACGGAGGTTGTGAAAAAAGTGGTCAGACCAACACTTATGTCCAGTAGTAAGTCATGGACACTAACTAAAAGACCAGAATCCCGCACCAACACAGTGGAAATGAGATTCCTGAGAAAAATCGATAACAAGAGCAGAAGAGACAAAATAGAGAAATGAAACATTCAGACGAAACTTACCAATCGATCCCATTAACGAGAAAATTATAGAGGGACAGCTCAGATGGTTTAGACATGTGTGTCGAATACCGGACGATAGATTCATCAAAACAGCGTTCGAAACGCGAGTGCCGGGAAGAAATACGAGAGGAAGACCAAGAGCAAGATGGATAGACAAAATTAGACAAGAGATAGAGAAGAGAGGAATGGCATGGAGCTAAATACGAACTTTAACCCAAGACAGACAACAATGGAGACAAAAATGCAAAACTTAACTCCCCCAGCCTTACACTTAACAGTAGAAAGGCTTTGGACTAAGTAACTAATACCAAGGGGTATCGCTACCTTTGTGCATGCGTAACTCTTGTAGTGATTTAAAGAATAAAATATAGTGAAACTCGTTTTACGACAGTAACCTCGTAATAAAATTTTAATGATTTCACTACTTGTGAAAATATACCATTACCTTTTACAATTACAAATTACTGGATATATTTTACCATTCTTAAACCTTATTTTATTTTTATACTCAATTGCCCTCTTAAAGCTTATACCTATTTATTATTAAGCGTTAGTGTACTATTGTCAAAATACAGTTAATGCTTTACAGTCGTCCCCTGATGTAAATTGAAAATCTGGAACATATAACAAAAAATTGTGCTAATTATATTAGAAGTGATGATCCTATATCGCAGTGATTGTGTGATCAAGATTGTATTTTAACAAAAATAAATTAAAACAAAGACTATACCAGGAAACTTATTTGTATAGTACAATAATCGTAAAATCAATTCTACCACTTTTTGGTGTTGATAGAACAAATGTACAGAAAAGAAATTGTTGTTTTGGATTTTATATAAATAAAACACCCCAAATTAAAAATTTTAGAATAGCTAATATTTGGCATCCGCAAAAATTTTCACTTATGCATGTAAATAAGTTTTTTTCTTGCATTCTAAGTCAATGCCAAATGTTTGGGAGAGAGGGGCTCGTAGTCTGACAGCCTTACCAAAAGTTGTTAAAAATTTTATATTGATAGATATTACAATTTAATCTTGCCAGTTAATCTCACTATGTTAAAAATTATGACTTTGTGAAAAACGTAGCTTTTAAAACGGAAGCTATACCACAAAAGGGGATTATAATGTAAACATAAAACAAAAAGGTATATGTATGTTCTTTTAAAGCTATGAGTATGAATTGACCAAAACTAATTGCATTATGTTAAATTTTTAAGTAATTTTCAGGTTAGTCCACGTAATCATTTTTCTGAAGTAAATTTATGTTCACGAAATACTATAGATACTTCCAAACCTGAACTGGATAAATTTGCCATGAAGATTAAAACTTTTAAGCTGCGGTATAATTTAGTCGATTTTGCATAAAGTCCGCAATTTAAAAACGGAAGCAATTGAAAAAGTTTAAAGTGAATTTAAAATTGTAAAACTATTATCACTAATCTGTTACAATTTTATCAGAGAGTTTTAAAACTAAATAAGGTCTCTTGGAGGTTTAGTTCTAAATTATGCCAAGGGTATAGTTTAGTTGATAGTTCACTTACTCGATAGCGGCGTCATGTAGACATCGCTATTTTAAAATTTTACCGACTAGCATATCATTTTTAATTAAATGAAATTCATATTCTCCCTTCCAGCGCGAAACCAAAATAAGTTTATCGACTAGCACAGTCAAATTTCTATAACTGGAATGTAAAAAAGAGAGAATACATTTTTTATTTTTTAAATATGTAATCCATCTAGTCAAGAGGGTTTTACAGATTATCGTCCATCAAGGAACACCAACTTTGGGATACTTTCCGCTCCTCTTGCAACATCGTTTTTTTTCAGTTCAATTATCCAAGTACTGAAATTGTTATTATCCTCGGCAACTTTAATGTTTACCACGCCAACAATAGCTCTTACCTATAGTGCTAGCCTAACTCAATTTATTCATAAGTAGTAGTAGTGGATGTGGGTAGGGTCAGCGTCTACCAAATAAACCAGAAGAATTCGTTTGTCAATCTCTAAGAAACTTTTCCTAACCCCCACGAACATCGCGAAATCCCCTGGAGTCGACCGTAAATAAAGAATATCGCCCTCGGTGCCGGCCTCCACCCTTCGAAGCTACTGCTCGTACCTAAGTCTGCACCTGACATTAAGTGAAGCAGCATTTCTTCGTCCTACAGATATCCCGAACTTGTTGGATGGTCTTCTACATTCAGCTTATTAAGACACTTAAATGGATTCCCAATCATGATGGGGAGCTTGCTTGTCTTCCCAATGTATTATTGGCCAACAATCCTGAAAATTTGCATTTATTCTCCATTTGCATCATAAACTAGTCACAATATCAAGTACTCTATCAGTAAATAACAAGGAAGAGCTTTACATTTGCAAGACTTAATAATACAAATTTGATAAATGTGAAGAACTCAAGGAGTATTTTCGAAATTCCCCTTGGCTGAACATTATTTTTATCTCCGCCGATCAACCTGATTATGCTAATGTATTTTCTGATGTAATTTTGGCAAACACGGAAGCTTAGTCATTAAAAAAAAATACCATTCTAACAGTAAGCCTTAGTCCGATTAACAATAAAAATAAACTATTGCTTCGTAACATCTGACCTACAATGGCATGTACAAGTATAGTTTTCTTTATCCTGTTTATTTTTTACAAAGTAGAGTGATATATTTAATAAAATAAATAGCAGCTTAATGTGAGTGTTATTTTTAAAAGGTGACTTCCATCTTTTAGACACTTTCGTTCAAATCATCCCTCTCTTAATTCTTAGAGCTTTTTTTACTCTAAGGGAAAACTCAAGATAGATTCTAACATATTTTCTGTACGTATCTTGTTTCTATCTATGGAGGCGAAATCGAGTTTTAATTATTAGATTTATTTTTTTCCTTTAAATCAAATCGATATTCCGAAATAAAATTTCGGAATATGGTTTGTTACTTGATTGGTCACTACAATAGAATGTCGAGAATTTGCAAATGCAAAATGACCAACAAATAAAGATCCCATGAATACTATATTCCATGCCTTTCCTCCTACGACTATAGTTTCTGAGTGAGTAAGCCGCATGGGGTAGAACTTCCCAGGGCTTCCGACGTGTCGCGAACTGGTTTTGCCGTATGTGATGAAGCATTGTCATGAAGAAAAATGACTTTGTGTTGCCTTATTCGGTATTCTGGCGTTTTTCAAGCAGCGAACGCATCAAATCGGGTCAGTTGTTGTTGGTAACGTTTAGTATTAACCGTTTCACCAAGTTTTAACAACTCATAATAGACCACGCCCCTCCGGTCCCACCAAAAACACAGAGCGTCGTTTTTCTGCCAAAGCGATTCGGTCTTGCGGTCGATGTGGATGGTGCGCCTGGGTCTACCCATGATTTTTTTGCTCTTGGAATTCTCAAAATAAATCCACTTTTTTCCCCCGTGACTATACGATGCAAAAACGACTTCCTTTTGTACCGAGCGAGCAAAATGTCACACGTGTTTTTGCGCTTTTCCGTTTGCCTGTCGTTCAACTCATATGGTACCCATCTACCGGTCTTCTGAATCTTTCCCATCTCTTGTGACCGATTGGAAACAGCTTGTTGACTAACGCCCAATTGCTCGGCGAGTTGTTTTTGTGTTTGCGAATCATCTTCGTCCAACAATGCATGCAATTCCACATCTTCATATTTTTTTGGCGGTTTTCCAAGTTCCTTGTATGCAAGATCGAAGTCACCACTTTTGAAAACGCCGAAATCATCGTTCACACG
>JAHKBH010002629.1:10000-29504 GCA_019049505.1 Pachyrhynchus sulphureomaculatus
GCGGAGTATATCGTAGAGTCGCAATCATCCAAGGCCTACCCGCTGACGGTTAGCACCCAAAATAATTCGGAATCAACTATTTATGACGTAGCCAAATACAAGGCTCAAGAACAATTCAACGGAGGCTTCAATACCGTAGCGAGGAAGCGCTACTTGAAAGAATTGTGCCACGATTACCCCTGAAGGACCTAAAGTGCTGATTTTGGAGGACCTAGGGCAATCGTTACGAAAATTACCGTCGATTGTGGGTTTAAGCAAGCCCACAATGTGTAGAATTGTCAAATAAGACATTTGATACCATTCCTACACAATTAAGGTAAGACAGATGCTCACACCAGCCTTTTGGTAAAGAACCGACTCTCAGACAACCTGTTTGGTCCAAGGAAGTCTGGTCTCCCAATAGTCGAGATTGGAATCCCTTAGACTACTACGTATGAAGCGTAGTTGAAAGGGTTACAAAGTTTCGTCATCCCAATGTGACATCATTAATGACCGCTATTGAAACAGCATTCGCCTATAGGAACAGCGCGGATTTACAAAGGCTATGCCGGCGCTTTCAGACCGAGAATGGAGGCCGTTATTTGAGCTAATGAAGGATACATTCAATGGACTGTTATGAAGAACATAGATACCCTAGTGCCATGTGAAATGATTTTTTTTACAAACTTCATTATAACACATGCCCTTAAAAATATTTGCCAGGATTTTGATGACGGACCCTGTATATATAAATTTATGTATATATATATATATATATATATATATATATATATATATATATATATATATATATACATATAATATATTTAAACACTGATTTAACTAGGTCAATAGTAATAATTAATTTTTAATGTACGACATACGTCATCAGTTAGCAGTTTTTTCAAAAGGTACTTACAAATTGGTATAATTTTACATTCTCTTTTCTGTCATTGACGTTCAATGTAATTAATAGTATTTTCGTTTTCTTTATGGAGAGCTAATAAATGCCGGAATTTATAAATAATAAAAAGGTAGCTGTCGCGTGTATTCATCATATTTTTCCTTCTTTTGCTAAAGGAGATATTTTATTCGACGAAAAAAATCGCCCCCAAAATTTTTTTACATTTCTTCTTTCTTTTAAAGTACCTAATGTCCAAGTCTCATAGATCTGTTTATCAGTCGATTGTTGCTATAACTCCAGTCTATTTTGAAATTTGGAGAAATATAGTACTTTAGGTGGAGCTTGGTTGGTAGTAGGCAAGGTAGGCGATTTGCGCTTTTATCTATTGGGTACAAGTGCATCGTCCCTTTAAGAAGGCTTACTAGCTTCCTTTAAGCCATTCATTCTATCATTTATCGCCACGGCATAGATTTTCGAACAGTTTATGTCTATTTTGAGTTAAAGCCGCATACAGTTCATTTAAAATGTACATAGAGGTTTCTTCTTTACAGCAGTCTGCTTGTCGGCTCAGGGCACCGGGGCTGGTGATCAATCTCGACACTAGTATGGTCTGGGCCCTTGTTAAACAAAGACCGTTAGTTGTTAGTTTCTTTAATTCCTAGCATGTCTTTGGTCAGATGTTGCGATTCAACGATTTAGATGTTGTTGATGTGACCATCTGTTGATTGTCATTTTTGCCACATTTTTTGGTATATCAAGCACTGGTTCTAGTCCCACGTATGGTTCTATAGCTCCGAATCTTGCTGATTCGTCCACTTTTTTTTTCACTACCTTTTATCTCCAACGTCAGTCCGGAATCCACAGTAGTTCAACTCTGTTGTTCCTAGAGGACAGTTCTAACAGGTCACGTTTACACTCCATCGTGATCTTGGAGATGACTTGTTAAGATGTTCATGCCTAAGCAGTATCTACGAATCACTAAAATCTACAGTGTAATGAATAGTAATGATGAAACTTTTTCTTAAAAAAATAATGAATGTTACTGAAGTATGTGAAAAAAGTCCGTAAACTTAGAAACACATGAAAATATTTTTTAAATTGATTATTTTATGGAATTTTTAATAAAAAAATTAAATTAAATTTTATATCAAATTTTATTAAATATGAACTAACTTGGACTATAAAAATGAAAACCCTCGACAGTTAAGGAACAACATAAGGTGTAATAAAACGGATTTTGAAAGGAGTATTTTAACGATGCGCCAATAAAAACAACAAAATGAATGGTAGTGTGACACAACAGTGCACATGTGATCTATGTCAATTTTACTATAAAATATGTAAAGTATGGGCCATAAAAACATCTGGCATATAAGATATATAGACGAATAAAAATATGGTTTTCTTCCAAAAAAAAAAGTAATTTTTGTTGTGAAAATTCACAGAATACTTACGAATCAGCTGTTGCTAAATCCAAAAGGTTTTTTTTATTCATAAAATAAAAGTATCTCAATCGATGCCAGATTGTCGGTAATAAAAATAAATATCTATGGAATTTAGTTAAATTATTAACATAAGTCTTTTTTTAGGTTTTCGTTTTAAGACTGGACAAACTTAAAGCATAATTATGTATAACTAAGCTTCGAATATACCATACGATTATATTATTGTCAGGATTCTCAAGAGCCATTTTAATCTCAATAGAAACGATATGAGAAGGAGTTTGGGACATGATTAATATAGTTGGCCACAAAGAATATCAAGAAAGATAGTTAATATTTTCCTTTTGTTGATGACTAATTTAGAGCGTAATAATTTTTTATTTAAACTTCGAAGGTTTATTAAAGATTTAACTTGAAACAAAAGAGGCTATATGCAGGTTCTTGTACAAAGATGCACAGATATGTACATGAAAAAAACTCATACAGATATTTAAAAGTGACAAATATAAATGAAAAGAACATAAGAATCATTACCATTCTTACAACAAGGGCGGTAATAAAAATAGGGGGCACTCTTCAGAGGAAATTGAGTATGTCGGGAAATACGCCAGGACTGTGATCTTTTTTTCCTTTATTTTAATCTCTAATCTGAGGAAGTATTCTGCGAAGCTCTGGAAGGACAAAAAAGGTATACAGGTTAATGAGGTATATATAAATAGTATGCCAAGCCGCTAATACAGCCATTGTTGCCAAAGATTTTAACAATTAGTAACAAAAGTTGTTCTTTAAGAACACTCTGAACAACTCAGTCTTGAATCTAAATATTTTAGAAGAAAAATACATGGCGATGGTCGGAGCAGGAAAAACTTACAGGGATCATTTATTATAACTGGCGAAACAGTACAAGTCCAGAAATTTAGTTATTTGTGTACTACTGTATATGATACGTGGAATTTTAAAGAAGCAGTCAGTATTTTTGCAGAGATGAAAAAAAACCTTGCCTTGCTAGTGATCTGAGCCTAAAACTTAAAATCAGAATGGTCCGGTTCTACTTTTTCTTCTGTTTTGGTGTATGGGGTGGAAAACATCCAGGCTAATCCCCAAAATTCTTAAAACGCAGCAAATTACAAATGAAGTTTATCCTAAACAAAATGGGCAAAGATAGAAGAGTCGTACTAACTCTTAAAACACATAATGCGACACAAACAGTTACTACATACTACACAACTAATACTGCATGGAAAACTACCAAGCAGGGAGAGATGCTACTCGTGGCCAAAAGACTTGCACTAGTACTTCGGACTAACAACTTGGTTATTTCGAATTGATCTTAACAAAGTAAAAAAAACGCCATGCTGTTTAGCAATGTTTCCGTAACGGATGATGCAATGGTTTTAGAAGAAGAAGAATAATAAAAAATTATATAGACTTTTTCTGAAACTCATGGTATTTTTTTAACAACATGGATATTTTTAATGTCTATTTATTTTTACATCGTATATAAACAACATCTGCTGTCCAAACTTATGTAATTATTTTAAAAGTACCAGTTTAAAATAACTCAGACGTTAACAAGTCTCTTTCAGCCGCGAAAGAATAAATAAATTAAATAATAGTCTACAAATTGTACGTGCCTAGCAAACAAACTATGAGAAAACGTACGTAATAAATAAAGATGAAATTTTTATTTTAGCTACTACCCAATACTCTATTTTTAGGATTAATGTTCTTTTAATGAGCGTAACCTTGAATTTGTATGTCTCTCTTCAACCCTAAAAGTTGTCTGTCTGATGATTTATGAAACTTTTTTCAATTACTCCACATTACTAAATGAAGATAATTGTTTATTTAGTTTAAGTGCTGTGTTTTTAAATAATTAATGAAATATTTTGTGGCACAAATGCTTTATTCAATTGTAAGTATGACATAAATTTAATACATTGAAGTTATTTGGTCAATAAATATCATAAAAAAAAAAAAGTTTAAGTTAATATTTTGGATGATTGTAGCTTCTACTTGATGAAATTCGGATCTATATTTAACACTGTCAAGTTTAAATACTGCACTAACTTAGCCGTTACTTGATGGAGATCCATAATAAACTAAGAATAAAAATTTAAACAACTATTTAAGATCACCACTTATGTTTATTATATTATTGCTGACAATCATTTCGACACCCTGTGTCTTCTTCTGGAGCAAGATGTAAAATTAACTACAAAGTATGTTACAGAATATACGAGTATAAATTTTATACAGTTACAAGTACTAAATTCATTAACAATATTTACCTTAATAACTAGACAGTTTCAATAAAGGAGACCTTCCTCCATTTATTATTTTTAATATATTTTTTTTATGGGTCTAGCACACGTGCTGCAGGTAAGCGCTACAAGAGCGACACATGTGCGGAAAAAGCGATTCACGTTTGTTCTTGAATCGTTGTAAATTGTAATCGGTTAGAAACACAGTCCTGGGCAAATTGTTCCTAAGGGATGATGTTCTCTATATAAAAGCTTGAAATGCGTTATACGAGGAGGTACAAGCTGATCCTCATACGGATGTGAAGTATTAGCACGACTTGCACTTCTAACATGCACTGCTCTGGGAGGCGTGAATTATAGCGGGTCACAGTCTTCGAACACTTTTCCATGAAAATACTTGTAGAATAGGCTCAAGTCGCCAACCGTTCTTCGATGTTCCAGCGAATCAGGGCCGCCAGTCATTTCCTGGTCTCCAATCAAACGAACAGCTCTTCTCTGAATAGAATCCAACAGATGCAGTGTATGATTGGGAGCGATTCTTAGCCCCAAACATGGGAGCAGTATTCCATAGTTGGTCGAAATTTGAGCTTTGTAAAGAATTAAACAGTTGCTGTGGAGTGTAAAGCTTTTCTGGTTCGAAATAATATTCCCAACTTTTGAGAAGCTCTCCTTGCTATGCCTGCAACATGTTCCACGCCAGGACATATTTGCTCCCAAATTAACGCCCAACAAATTGAGTGACGATGTTAGAGGAATCGGAGTGCCCCGCATAACTATGTCGGGTTCAGCAACGTTTAGCTTTTTTTAGAAAAAACTGCCGTCTGGGTCTTTTTGTAGCGTTAAATTCCACTTGGTTACTGTCACCCCCAAGATAAAATTTCTTCCAGGTCTTTGTGTTAAGTGTTAAATGACTTCCTGCTGTCTGCGGATATTCGTCTGAGTAGCCGACGTCCGAGCGTTCAAAGTGAATGAAGAGATAAGCGTACTGTCATCTGCAAAGCTGTAGATTGGATTCTCGGTCTTTTCCAGCAGATCGTTAATGTAAATGAGAAAAAGAGTAGGAGACAGTATGGAGCCTTGAGGTACACCGGCGTTGATAGTGAAATCTGTCGACTGTCACTCGTTAAAGAACGCTCTCTGAAGAAACATGAGAGCCACAAACAGAACTTTTCAGACATACCATAAGAGCATAGCTTAGCCAACAGCCCATCGTGCCAAACACGGTCGAATGTCTTGGATATGTCAAGAGCAACCGCTCGAGATTCTCCAAAGTGTTCAATTGCGTTTGTTCCAAACATGTGTTACATAAATCAGAAGATCTCCTGTTGATCTATTTTTACGAAAGCCACATTGATGATCGCTAATAATATTGAATCCTTCAAGATATTTTAGAAGATGCTAATTGATAGCGTTTTCCATCACTTTCGATATTACTGGAAGCCGGTCGGTAGTTATTTGGCAAGGTATTCCTGCCTTTTTTAGGTATCGGCTAAACTGTGGCACATTTCCAGCTGGAAGGAAATATATTCCTTTCTGTAGGATAGGTTGAAAAGTCTACAGAAAACTGGTGTTAGTTCCCTCGCACAGTTTTTGAGAAGGCAGGTATTACGTCAGCGCCAGAAGCTTTTTTGGTGTCTAGCTTCATTAAAATATGTTTTATGATAAGCTGTCTGAAGACAATATCGGGCATCCTTGACTGCACTATGGGAATAGTAGGTGGTGTTTTTCCTTGGAAATCGACGGGTAGAATGTGAATCAAAGATTTCAGCCAAGCTCGCTTTCTCAACAGGTGTCGTTGCAATAGAATAATCTACCATACCATCACTCGGTGGTATGGTAGATTTGGTGAAATTTGACTTTTTTTTTTTTTTTTATGGGGTCTAGCACCACGTGCTACAGGGAAGTCCCTAAAGCGCTACAGGAGCGACACGTGTGCGGAGAAGGCGATTCACGTTGCTCTTGAATCGCTGTAGATTGTACTCGGTGGGAAACACAGTCCTGGGCAAATTATTCCAAAGGGATGATGTTCTCCATATAAAAGACTGCTTGAAAAGTGTTGTACGGGGAGTAACAAGCTGAACCTCATACGGATGTGAAGAATTAGCGCGACGTGTACTTCTAACATGCACCGCTCTGGGAGGAATTAAGCGGGCCACATCCTTCGAACACGCTTTCCATGAAAGTACTTGTAGAATAGGCTCAAGTCGCCAACCGTTCTTCGATGTTCCAGCGAATCAAAGGCGACGGTCAGTTCCGGGTCTCCAATCAGACGAACAGCTCTTCTCTGAATAGAATCCAACAAATGCACAGTGTATGTTTGGGAGCGGAGCTCCAAAACATGGGAGCAGTATTCCATAGTTGGTCGAATTTGAGCTTTGTAAAGAATTAACAGTTGTTGTGGAGTGTAAAGCTTTCTGGTTCGAAATAATATTCCCAACTTTTGAGAAGCTCTCCTTGCTATTCCTGCCGACATGTTCATGCCAGGACATATTTGCTCCCAAATTAACGCCCAACAAATTGAGTGACGATGTTAGAGGAATGGAGTGCCCCGACATAACTATGTCGGGTTTCAGCAACGTTAACTTTTTTAGAAAAAACTGCCGCCTGGGTTTTTGTAGCTAGCCGTTAAATTCCACTTGGTTACTGTCACCCCAAAATAGAATTTCTTCCAGGTCTTTGTTAAGTTGAACGACTTCCTGCTGTCTGCGGATATTCGTCTGAGTAGCCGAATGTCGAGCGTTTTTAAAGTGAATGAAGAGATAAGCGTACTGTCATCTGCAAAGCTGTAGATTGGATTCTCGGTCTTTTCCAGCAGATCGTTAATGTAAATGAGAAAAGGGTAGGAGACAGTATGGAGCCTTGAGGTACACCGGCGTTGATAGTGAAGGTGTTAGAAAGAGATCCGTCGACTGCCACTCGTAAAGAACGCTCTCTGAGGAAACATGAAGAGCCACAAACAGAACTTTTCCGACATACCATAAGAAACGTAGCTTAGCCAACAGCCCATCGTGCCCAAAACACGGTCGAATGCCTTGGATATGTCAGAGCAAAACCGCTCGAGATTCTCCAAAAGTGTTCAATTGCATTGTTCCAAACATGTGTTGCATAAGTCAGAAGATCTCCTGTTGATCTACTATTTTTTACGAAAGCCATATTGTGTGATCGCTAATAATGTTGAATCCTTCAAGATATTTTAGAAGATGCTCATTGATAGCCTTTTCCATGACTTTCGATATTATTGAAAGCAGTGCGATTGGTCGGTAGTTATTTGGCAAGGTCTTCTTGCCTTTTTTAGGTATCGGCTGAACTGTAGCGCATTTCCAGCAGGAAGGAAATATTCCCTTTCTGTAGGATAGGTTGAAAAGTCTACAGAGAACTGGTGTTAGTTCCCCTCGCACAGATTTTAAGAAAAACTATGGCAGGTATTCCGTCAGCGCCAGAAGCCTTTTTGGTGTCTAGCTTCATCAGAATACGCTTTATAATACGCTGTCTGGAGACAGACAACATCGGGCATCCTTGACTGCACTATAGGAATAGTAGGTGGTGTTTTTCCTTGGAAATCGACAGTAGAATGTGAAGCAAAGAGTTCAGCCAACAAGTTCGCTTTCTCAACAGGTGTCGTTGCAATAGAATTATCTGGCCGTGTGAGTTGGTGGGTGTATGGTGGTTTTGGTAACAATTTTGACTAACTGCCTTAGCGAACCGACCAAAAGGACCCTTGAATTGCCGGGACAGGCGAGAAGTTTGTTTCTAATCCGTTGATTGTGTACCTCCTTGGTTTCGTCGATAATTTCTTTGCATCTGTTCCTGGCACGAACAAATGTGTTACGATTTTATGATGTTAGGATTTTCGAGCATTGTCGGTATTGCAAGAATGTTTAGAAGCAACAGCTTCTTTGCATTTTACGGTCGGGGCCAAACCAAGGCGTTCTTGCCGTTGGAAGGGCATTTCTTCGAAAAAGGGATGTGTAAGGCCTCCATACCGGCCAGTCAGATGGGTCGTCGGATCGAAAACAAACGTCCAACCAAGGGAAAGTTCGAAAATATTCCATGAGATCTTCCCATTTAGCAGACTTGTAGTGCCAAATCTTGCGCGGTTTTTAGGCGCCTCTTCTGTCATTGATTGGTAGAATACTCGATGTCGAAAGTAGTTTTATGGTCGGAAGAAAACCTAACGGCGATTTACGCTGACTGTGTAAATCTCGGATTGGTGGTTTAAAAAGAGATCAAAAAGACTGGCAAACTCTCCGTCTCGATCAGGGATCCGTGTTGTTGGTTCGTCAATAAGCTGAGATTCGACTTCACGGGACCTTGCTCGTCGGTAGTATTTGAATATTTAAGCCAGTTGATGTTGTGTACATTAAAGTCACCCAGGATGGCAATTTCCCGGGCATTTGATAGTTCAATTTGTAAATGATCGATGGTATCTGCAAGAGAAGCGAAAAAATCTTCTTGGTAGTCGATAGAGGATATACAGATGAATCTTTGTGGGTTGGTTGAGTCGTTATTTTTAATCACATAAACATCAAAGTTTGGGGGCTCCAGAGCCTCTTGTCGTTGGCAAGAGAGGTCGCTTCTGACAAAAGACAGATTGCCAAAGTCACCGCCTAAATCGGGAATAGAAGTCGTACCCAGGATAAAGATAATTGACTGTGCATGGTCGATGAAGATGCTGACTGTAGACTGAATATATTGAGCTAATATGTTATTGGTACGGAAAGCAATGTTTACATGATTTTTTATCGCGAAAAATTTTGAATTTTATCAGTCAATTTACCGGTAATAAGTGAGTGTAGGAAACTTATCGTTGTTTAGTTATTTATGCAGGTACATCAGTCCTATTGCTTTTTTAAATTGCTTTTTCATTAAAAATATTATCTACAAAATCACTTCTGTACCCTTTATTTTATATTTAATTTCTTTCAAAATTTTCTTCCGTTAATGGTGTATTTATTAGCAATTCCTCCCCCATGGCCTCCTGAAAAATTATTATAAGCGAGATTTTATGTAACCAGTGAACGCTAATTCTAACCATCCGTTTTTTATAAAAGAATAAAGGAACATAAACAAAGCTATAGAATGAAAAAAATAACACATCTCATTAAGCTAAACATTAACAGATGAAAATCATACGTTCAATGAAGCTTTTTAGAAGTTTGCATAATGGAAAAGAGGATAATTACTGAGTTGTTTAGAACAGGTAGAAGTTAACCAGAAAAAATCCTCAGCTTTATTACTCAACGATTAATTAGATGGGGGAGGGCCTCCTTTATTGAACTTGTTCTAGGTACTAAGGTTAAATATTGTTAATGAATTTTAGTACTTGTAAACTGGGTAAATTGTATATTCTGTAACATACTTTGTTAATCAATTTACATCTTGCTCCAGAAGAAGACACAGGGTGTTCAAAAACAATCTGTCAGCAATAATATAATAAAATAAGGTGGTGTCTTAAACAGTTGTTAAATTTTTATTCTTAACTGTCAAGTTTAGTTTATTTAAAAATAGATCCGTTAGACCTACAGCTTCTTCCCATAATACCCCGCTTAGCGCACGACCCCCCCACACCAACCTCCAGCCCCCCCCAGTTACACCCCGGTACCCACCCTCACTATAAACCCACCGACATTTCACCCCCACCAACCCAACCCCCCCAACAAACCCCCACCGCCCCACCCCCTCATCCCAAACACCCCGCGCTCCCCACCCACTACACCCTCCCCACCCCGCCCCCCCCAAGCCATAACCCGCACCCGAGCCCCACACACACCTCCCACCGCCCCCCACCGGAATCCCCCCCACTCCCCCCACCCACCCATGCCTAACCCCTCACCCCCCTCAATCTTATGGTCGCATCTCCCCCCCCCCCCCCCACCTACACCACCCCCCCTCCCCCCACCAACCTCGCGCAAAACCGCCACCCCCCCCCCCCCCCCCCTCCCCCCCCCCACCCCCCTTTCTCTGAATATTCTCTATTGAAGAATTGGGAATTCCCTGTCCTTCGACTTTGTTCTATGGGGATTTCCTCGTTCGTTTCGTGTGTTCATTTGTTCCGTAATGTTAGTTCGGTCGGCTGGCAGTTTTGTTTTAATATTTATTGGAGATACATACATACATAATTTAACCCTACGTTAAAAATGCCGCCTGTAAAGAAAAAGAGCGTAAAAGCGTCACTTTGGAATTGAAGATGAAAGTGTTAAGAAGAATGGAAAATGGAGGCAAAGCAACAATTGTTGGGAGAGATTTTGGACTCTCAGAATCGACTGTGTGAGAACGATTTATAAAAATCGGGAAAAAAATTAAAATCTCCAGCGAAGGTTCAACACCTATAAGTGCAACAAAACTTTCTCGTTCGAGATCATCTATCTTAGAAAGAATGGAGAAATTACTGTCAGTCTGGATCGAAGATTTGAATAAGAAGAACACACCACTAAGTCAAGATCTCATATGCACAAAAGCAAAATCTTTGTATGAGATGCTGAAAACAAAAGAAGGAGAAGGGAGTGCCACTCCGACTTTTGCTGCCAGCAGAGGCTGGTTCCATCGGTTCAAGCAGCGTTCTAATCTTCACAATATCCACATAACAGGCGAGGCGGCCAGCGCGGACATTCAAGCTGCAGCTGAGTTTCCAGACAAGTTTCAAGACTTCGTTAGACGAGAGAAAATTCCTGCTTGTCTCATCTTCAATGTTGATGAGACCGCACTTTACTGGAAAAAAATGCCATCTCGAACATTCATTTCTAAGGAAGAACGTCAAGCCAGTGGTTTCAAAGCTGCGAAAGATCGATAACACTTCTGCTGGGTGGTAATGCCACTGGTGATTTCAAACTGAAACCTTTACTAGTGTACCATTCAGAAACACCCGTGCAATGCGAGGCACAGACAAGACAAGTCTACCAGTTGTGTGGCGATCAACAGAAAGGCGTGGGTTCACGGAAATTTTTCAAGAATGGTATTCTAATAGTTTTTGCCCATCAGTCAAATCATACTGTGACAGAAATGGGCTTTGAACCTAAAGTTATATTACTCTTAGACAATGCCCCAGGACATCCAACCTCACTTGATACGCCCAGAGACTTAAAAGTGTACGTAAAGTTCCTTCCACCAAACACTACGTCAATATTACAACCTATGGACCAGGGAGCAATAGCAAACTTCAAAGCTTATTACCATCGCCGCACTTTTAGCCAACTAATTCATGAAACTGACGGGGAAGGAAGACAGTCTATGCGAGAGTGGTGGAAGTCATACAACATTATGAAGTCTATTCACAACATAGGAAGAGGCTTGGAAGGAAGTTAAAATGAGTTGTATGAATGGGGTGTGGCGTACGTAATCTTGGCCAGATGTAGTGGAAGCACCTAGAAGAATTGTCCAGATGCAGAGACAAGTGCTTGAAGACATTGCTGCAATGATTGAGGGGTCTGAACTTGAAGATGTCACGGTAGAAGATCTCGTAGAACTTGTAGCAACGCACGACGATCCTATTTTAGCAATGAAGATCTGATCGAGTTACAGAATAATCCTATCTACGATGAGGAAGAACAAGTAGAAGAGAAAGTTTTATCTTCAGGGGAAAGTACAAAATGCACTTTCAAAAATTTATTCAGGTTTGGACATATTGCAGAGTACAGTAATACCCCGCTTTACGCGAGGGATACGTTCCGAAAAAAATCGCGTTAACTGAAATTCGCGTATATCGAGGTTTATGATTAAACATAGTCAAAATTTAATACAAAAAAATACAAATCATTTTAATCAATCACTTTAATTCTAAGAACACTTTATGCAATACATACTCTTATTTTTTACGGAAAAATACATCTATTGTCTTTTGGGTAACGTTTTGTTTACGTTCTTGTAAAATACGTTCATAACACCCAACACTGTTTTTTAATTGTTTGACACACGGTCAAGACACGGTCATCATTATTGTCTATACTCTGCAATATGTCCAAACCTGAATAAATTTTTGAAAGTGCATTTTTGTATTTCCCCTGAAGATAAAACTTTCTCTTCTACTTGTTCTTCCTCATCGTAGATAGGATTATTCTGTAACTCGATCAGATCTTCATTGCTAATAGGATCGTCGTGCGTTGCTACACAAGTTCTACGAGATCTTCTACCGTGACATCTTCAAGTTCAGACCCCTCAATCATTGCAGCAATGTCTTCAAGCACTTGTCTCTGCATCTGGACAATTCTTCTAGGTGCTTTCCACTACATCTGGCCAAAGATTACGCCACACCCCATTCATACAACTCATTTTAACTTCCTTCCAAGCCTCTTCTATGTTGTGAATAGACTTCATAATGTTGTATGACTTCCACCACTCTCGCATAGACTGTCTTCCTTCCCCGTCAGTTTCATGAATTAGTTGGCTAAAAGTGCGGCGATGGTAATAAGCTTTGAAGTTTGCTATTGCTCCCTGGTCCATAGGTTGTAATATTGACGTAGTGTTTGGTGGAAGGAACTTTACGTACACTTTTAAGTCTCTGGGCGTATCAAGTGAGGTTGGATGTCCTGGGGCATTGTCTAAGAGTAATATAACTTTAGGTTCAAGCCCATTTCTGTCACAGTATGATTTGACTGATGGGCAAAAACTATTAGAATACCATTCTTGAAAAATTTCCCGTGTAACCCACGCCTTTCTGTTTGATCGCCACACAACTGGTAGACTTGTCTTGTCTGTGCCTCGCATTGCACGGGGTGTTTCTGAATGCCCACCCCCCCCCCCCCCCCCCCCCCCCCCCCGTACACTAGTAAAGGTTTCAGTTTGAAATCACCAGTGGCATTACCACCCAGCAGAAGTGTTAGTCGATCTTTCGCAGCTTTGAAACCACTGGCTTGACGTTCTTCCTTAGAAATGAATGTTCGAGATGGCATTTTTTTTTTTTTTTCCAGTAAAGTGCGGTCTCATCAACATTGAAGATGAGACAAGCAGGAATTTTTCTCTCGTCTAACGAAGTCTTGAAACTTGTCTGGAAACTCAGCTGCAGCTTGAATGTCCGCGCTGGCCGCCTCGCCTGTTATGTGGATATTGTGAAGATTAGAACGCTGCTTGAACCGATGGAACCAGCCTCTGCTGGCAGCAAAAGTCGGAGTGGCACTCCCTTCTCCTTCTTTTGTTTTCAGCATCTCATACAAAGATTTTGCTTTTGTGCATATGAGATCTTGACTTAGTGGTGTGTTCTTCTTATTCAAATCTTCGATCCAGACTGACAGTAACTTTAATTTCTCCATTCTTTCTAAGATAGATGATCTCGAACGAGAAAGTTTTGTTGCACTTATAGGTGTTGAACCTTCGCTGGAGATTTTAATTTTTTCCCGATTTTTATAAATCGTTCTCACAGTCGATTCTGAGAGTCCAAAATCTCTCCCAACAATTGTTGCTTTGCCTCCATTTTCCATTCTTCTTAACACTTTCATCTTCAATTCCAAAGTGACGCTTTTACGCTCTTTTTTCTTTACAGGCGGCATTTTTAACGTAGGGTTAAATTATGTATGTATGTATCTCCAATAAATATTAAAACAAAACTGCCAGCCGACCGAACTAACATTACGGAACAAATGAACACACGAAACGAACGAGGAAATCCCCATAGAACAAAGTCGTCGAAGGACAGGGAATTCCCAATTCTTCAAAGAGAATATTCAGAGAAAGCGGGGATTCCCCCCGCGACCATAGAGAAGTTAATGACTACATGAGCGCGAAATTTGAAATTCGCGTTATAGTGAAACCGCGCGTAAACGGGTCGCGCTAAGCGGGGTATTACTGTATAGACAATAATGATGACCGTGTCTTGACCGTGTGTCAAACAATTAAAAACAGTGTTGGAGTGTGATATGAAACGTATTTTACAAGAACGTAAACAAAAACGTTACCAAAAGACAATAGATGTATTTTTCCGTAAAAATAAGAGTATGTATTGCATAAAGTGTTCTTAGAATTAACTGTGATTGATTAAAATGATATGTATTTTTTTGTATTAAATTTTGACTATGTTTAATCATAAACCTCGATATACGCGAATTTCAGTTAACGCGATTTTTTTCGGAACGTCGCTTCCTCAGCGCGTTTAAAGCGGGGTATTACTGTATTTTTAAAGTTTACAATTGTATATTATTTATTTATTATGTATTACAAATGGTTTAACATTATATTGATATATATATTATATATTATATATATATATATATATATATATATATATATTAGGAAACCCACACAGAAATAGTATTATGAAAATAAATTCAATAATGGTGAATTATTTAAATCTTACTGGTCGTTAAGGAGAGTATCTGTAGTCCTTAATCGATTTATTTTCCACTGTTTCCAAAAGGTTAAGTTTAAATCTTTTTGGTGTTTATAGGGTATATCAGTCTATTGCTTTTTTTAAATTGCTTTTTCATTAAAAAATTATTACAAAATCACTTCTGTACCCGTTATTTATACTAATTTGTTTTATAATATTTAAATTTTTCCGTAAATTTTCTTCCGTTAATGGTGCTTGTGTTTAATCGTCTTTGGATGAAACTATTATAAGCCAGATTTTAAATGTGAACAGCTAATTCTAACCATCCGTTTTTTTTATAAAAGAAATAAAGGAACATGAAACAAAGCTAGAGAATGAAGAGTCTCAGATCTCTATTGACGCTAATCAATTTAACAGATGAAATTCATACGTTCCATGAAGATTTGATAATTTTGCATAATGGAAAGAAGGAAAATTACTGAATTGTTTTTGAAACAAGGTAGAAATTAACCAAAAAAAAAAATCCAAGGTTTAATTACTCCAACGATCAATTTAGATGGGGAGGGTACTCCTTTATTGAACTTGTTCTAGGTATTAAGGTAAATATTGGTAATGATTTTAGTACTTATAACTGGGGTAAATTATATATTTTGTAACGATTACTTTTATAGTTAATTTACATCTTGAGCTTCCAGAAGAAGACACAGGATGGTCGGAACCAAATTTGTCAGCAATAATATAATAAAACATAAGTGGTGGTCTTAAACAGTTGTTTAAATTTTTATTCTTAACTGTCAAGTATAAGTTTATTTAAAAACTACATTGATTTATTTTGTAAATTTTACAATTGTATATTATATAGTTATTACGCAATACACATGTTTAAACATTAGATTGATATATCATATAGGACACACACACCACACAGATAAGCGTAGCGAGTAGCATGAAAATGCATTCCTCATACACTAATGGTGGCGAGTTACATTCTAACTATCTACCTGGTCGTATATACGTGTATGCAGTATCTGTACACACTTAATGCGTATATAATTTCCAACATGCTTTTCTAAAATGTTTTCGTTTTAAACAGGCGTGTTGGTGTTGTATGAGCGCTAGCAACAACATATCTAGTCTATATGGCTTTTACACACCACTCTACACACACACACTCACTACTATCTCTATCTATCACTACAAAATTCACTATTAACTCGAACAAACTACTCTCGTATACTATTCTATATATCTATATGTCTCAATAATTTCACACATATTTTACATTCTATTGATATGATATGTTACACACTGATATTCACACACATAGCTAGGATTTAGATATAGAGATTTATAATAATATTCAACTATATACAAATCGAGGAGACTTTTCCCCTCATTATATATGATACTCTTTCCTCAGAACATGAATATTGTCCACTAATTGGCGTGAAATCTACATTCAATAAATATCACTACACACAATGGCGCTCGTTAAGGAAGAGTAGCTGTAGTCCCTTAATCGATTTATTTCCACGGTTTCTAAAGGTTTAGTTTATATCTTGTTGTTCGTTTATACGGGTATATCAGTCCTATTGCTTGTTTATAATTTCCTTTTTTCAATAAAATATTATCTACAAATTCACTTCTGTACCCGTTATTTATACTAATTTTTTGTTTTATAATATTTAATTCTTTGCCGAAAATTTTCTTCCGTTATGGTTATGGTTTATTAAGTCTATGGATGAAACTATTATAAGCCGAGATTTTATTGTGAACCATCCGTTTTTTATACAAAATATAATGGAACATAAATAAACCAAACTAATAGAATTGAAAAAGCTCAGAATCTCAGTACGCTAAACATTTAACAGATGGTAAATCTTACGTTCAATGAAGATTTCAGTATTGTTGCATACTGGAAAGAAAGGACAATTACTGAAGGTTTTTTATAACAGGTAAAAATTAACCCGAAAAAATCCTCAGTTTTATTACTCCATCGATCAATTTAGATGTGGAGAGGGCCCCTTTTATTGAACTTAGTATTAAGGAGTATAAGGTAAATAATGGTTTAATGATTTTAGTACTTGTAAACTGGGTAAATTGTGTATTATTCTGGTAAACATTACTTTGTAGTTAATTTACATCTTGCTCTAGAAGAATACACTGGATGTCGAAACAATTTTCCAGCAATAATATAATAAACATAAGTGGTAGCTCTTAAATAGTTTGTTTAAATCTTTATTCTGACAAAAAAAAGTTTACAGTTGTATATTATTATATTATTTTGCTATTACAACATGTTTAATAAATTATATTGACATATATTAGGAAAACCCAACACAGACATAGTATTATGAAAATAAATTCAATATTGGTGGAATATATTTACAATCTTACTTGGTCGTTTAGGAGAGTATCCTGTAGTCCTAAATCGGAATTTATTTCCACTGTTTTCCTAAAAAGGTTTTTAGTTTAAATGCCTTTTTTTTGGTATGTAAATTTTTGAAATTTCCTTTTTAAGCGTGTGGTTATCAGTTAATAAAAGGACTAACCATATTGCAGAATTAGATTTTTTTATGTTATGAAAACTTTTTTCGTATTCTGTAATTCTTTGTATAAACGTTCACATCCCGTTTGTAATATGTCGGTTTTAGGCCATGATTGCGCATGTTAATTGATATACCCCTGATTTAATTATCTTTATTAATTTGTCGGTTTGTATACTTTTGAGATATTCCCCTATTAGTATTATATTTGTCTTTTAAGGCTACGTCGCGGTGTTTCTCAACCTGTGGGGCGCCGAGCGGATCGAATAGAAATTATTATTAAAAACATACATTAAAACACATTTAATTATTTATCCTAAAGGAAAGCAAAAACAAAAAACATTCTGACATAATAAAAACAAAATCACTGATTAAACCCCGATATATCGGATTGTATTCTTACAGCACAAGTATTTCCCTAATAATTAACACATCAATAGTAAATTAAAAACAAGTTTAATAATTATTAGTGACTCCCTTGAGCCTGTTTTGCAGAGCAAAGATTTTCGAAGGATGGTTTAATATTAGAAATAGACACTGTGAGTTCTTTTTCTATATTTAGTTGAAATCTGTAATTTGTTTTCAAAGCAGCCACCGCAGAAAATCCGGTTTCGCAAAGGTAGGATGTTGAACATGATAATAATATACGAAATGCTCTTGTTTTCAGTGCAAAAAACTCATCATTCACCCCTGCTCAAATTCAAAGAATGATTTATTATTAAATTGTCTTTTGATTTCGCCACTTTCCGTGAAGTCTATAAGATTTTTTCTTCGGAAGTCGAAAGCCCTTCGGGAGTTTTTTGAAATGGATCCTTAACCCACTCATAACTTGCTACCAAGTTGTCATCAGTAAGAAAATACTTTTTAAAATTCTTTATCAACATGGCTAGATGATTTTTAATGGTTACTAAAATAACTTTCACATGTTGTTCTTCAGCCTTATATGTTTTAACACATTCACCCACATTTGCAAACATTTCTAGGTTTTTTTGCTATACATTTCTGCTCCACAATTCCAATTTTCTACAAAAAGCATTAATTTTATCACTTGTATCGAATATATGTGTATTTGTTCCTTGAAGTTGAAGATTTAAGGTATTTAGTTTCTCGAATATATTGACCAAGTAGCTCAATTTCATTACAAATAAACTATCTCGAAACTTCTCGCTTCCGGTCGGTTTTCCTCTTCTAGAAAAATGGCGATTTCGTTTCTTATTTCATAAACACGTTGCAAACATTTCCCACGTGATAACCATCTTGCCTCGCAATAAAATAGTAACCCCGAATGTTGGCACCCATGTCTTCACAAAGTGCAGAAAAAAATTATCTCATCTTAATATAATTTACTACGGTTACAACTGTAGTAGGACTCATTTCTTTGGGAGCCAGAGCTTCTCTGGGGAGCATACAATGTATCTACACACACAGTGGAGATTTTTGTTTCACAAGTGGTTATACACTTTGAAATCTTCCAGACATTGAATGAGCACCATCGGTATATATTCCGACGCAATTTTTCCACTCCATATTTGCCTCGTTTATAAAGTCATTTAAGATAGCAAATAATGTGAGTGATGTTGCTTTGAGTTCTAATAGTTTTTTGAAAAATAGTTCTTCTACTACTGATATACCATCACAAAATCGATCATAGACAATGAAATGAGCATCTTTATTGCTATCTGTTGCATCATCAAGCTGAATTGAAAACAATTTGTCACGCAACTTCCGAAAAGCTGATGCTATACATCTTCAGCTATATCACCAATTCGACGGGTAACAGTATCATTTGATATAGGTATGGATAGCAATTGTTTGGCAAAATTACTCCAAACATAGTTTCTACAATCTCAATTGCTGCTGGCAAACAAGCCCTTCACCAATGGTGTGAGGCTTTTTACATCTGGTTATTTTATATGAAACTTTAAGAGGCAAGTAAAGCTTTTACATTCACAGACAAAGTTTTTTTAAAAAAAAACGACTTCTGCTTACATATGGTTTAATATTAATTCGAAGAATTCTCGGGTTTGTTAAGGTACTCACTATGAAGCATTTCCAAATGTCGTTTAAGTTTATTTGGTTTCATGCTCTCTGCTGCCAAGATTTTTGAGCAAATA